>BQNB010003795.1:4907-112256 GCA_026074375.1 Tanacetum coccineum
GGATGTTAATACTGCTAGCACTCAGGGTGCTGCTGATAGCTCAACAACTATTAAAAATTTGAGTGATGCTGTGATTTATTCATTCTTTGCTAGCCAACCAAGTATTCCAAAGCTTGATAATGAAGATCTACAACAAATCAATTCTAATGATCTAAAAGAAATAGACTTGAGGTGGAACATTTCTATGCTGACTATAAGGGCAAAAAGATTCCAAAAGAATATTGGAAGGAAGCTGGACATGGACAACAAAGAAAGAATTGGGTTTAACAAGTCCAAGGTGGAATATTTTAACTGCCAAAAGAGAGGACACTTTGCAAGGGAGTGAAGGGCACCCAGGAATCAAGACAGCAGGAATAGAGAGCCTACCAGAAGGAATGTGCCAGTTAAGACAACTACTTCAAATGCCTTAGTGTCTTAGTGTGATAGATTAGGCTATGATTGGAGTGACCAAGCAGAAGAAGGTCCAACCAATTTTGCTCTCATGGCTTATTCTTTAATAAGTTTAAGTTCTTTTACAAACTCTGAGGTATCTAATGACTCAAATTGTTGTTCATTTTGTTTAGAATGTGTAAAAGATCTAAAAGAACAAAATGAACAATTAGTTAACAACTTAAGAACAACTAGGATAAGTGCCGTCTCTTATAAAACTGGTTTAGAATCTGTAGAGGCTAGACTGTTAGTCTTTAAGAAAAATGAGTCTGTGTATGAGGAAGATATAAAATTCTTAAAACGTGAAATCTATTTAAGAGATTTAGATACTACAGAGCTTAAAAGGAAGTTAGAGTTGGCTACAAAAGAAAAGGATGAGGTTTAACTTACAGTTCAAAATTTTGAAAATTCATCAAAAAGCCTAAGTAAACTTCTAGACAGTCAGATAATGGATAAGTGTAAAACAGGATTAGGGTATAATGTTGTCCTACCTCCCTATACTGGGAATTTTATGCCACCAAAACCCGATTTAGTTTATCCTAGTCTAGATGATTTTGTTGATGTGAATGAGTCTGTAAGTGAGTCTGTATTTGAAAAGCCTATTGTTGAGACTAATGAACCTAAGACTGCTAGGAATGAAAATGGAGCCCTAATTATTGAGGATTGGGTGTCTGAAAGTGAGGAAGAAGATGAGCCTAAGTTTCAAACAGTTAAGTCTAATTTTACAAAAATTGAGTTTGTTAAACCTAAAACTGATAAGAAACCTATTAGGCAAGACGCATATAGTCCATCTTTCAGTCCATCTAGAAGTCCTAGGGGAAACAAGAGAAACTGGAACCAACATATGTCTAAAAAATTAGGGAGTGATTTTGAGATGTTCAACAAAGCTTGTCATGTGTGTGGTAGTTTTGATCATTTGAAGAATGATTGCAATAACTGGTATAATAATGGAAGATTTGCAAAACCAGTTTGGACCAATGTTCAAAAGGTGAACAAACAGAATTTCTCTAAATTAACTAACCCCAGTCCAAAAAGGAACATGGTTCCAAGAACAGTCTTAACTAGGTCTGGACTAATTTCACTTAATATTGTTAGACCAGTTAATACTGTTCAACCAAGAACAGCAGTAAATAATGCAAGATGTAACACCCCCAAATTGGGTCGCAGCGGAATAAGGGTCCGGGGCGTGTTACTTCAAGATCAATAGCACAAGATATATAAGAACGACACAAAAAGTCGTTTAAAATGATACATTGGATTTAATTGAAAGAGTTAATACAAAAGCATATAGCTTTACTTGTCCATTGTTGAATATTACAAAAGTTGACAATACATTTCCCCAAATATGATGCACCTAAATCTTTAAGCGTGCAATCCAAAATATAACCCAATGCATCCTTGGCATCCCATGCCTATTGATCTCCTGAAAACATTGCTTAAAAACGTCAACAAATGATGGCTTGGCGTCCCCAAAGAAACTATTTTTCCTACATTATGTGCAGGGAAATCCACGGCCAAGATTTAAAGGATAAAGAGTGATTGGACGTGGATGGCTAGGTTAATGATAGGAATACATATCATATCAAAGATTATGAAGAAATTGATGGAGGATTTGTTGCCTTTAGAGGTAATTCTAAAGGAGGGAAAATTACTATGAAAGGTAAAATAAGATCTGGTAAATTAGATTTTAAAGATGTGTATTTTGTAAAAGAACTAAAGTTTAACCTCTTCAGTGTCTCACAAATGTGTGACAAGAAGAATAGTGTTCTTTTTACTGATACTGAATGTGTTGTTCTGTCTCCAGACTTTAAGTTAACTGATGAAAATCATGTTTTGCTTAAGTTCCTAGAAAAGATTAACATGTACATGTTGTTTTAAAGAATGTTTATTCCTCAAGGAGGTTCACTTTGGCTCTTTGCAAAAGAAAAACCATACCAGATGAATCTAATCTTTGGCATAGGAGGCTTGGGACATGTAATTTCAAAACAATTGAATAAAAAATGAGTTTAAGCAGGAAACTTGTAAGAAGGTTTACTTTAAACTTTTTTGAAATTAATCAAACCTGTGTTGCTTGTCAAAAGGGAAAGCAACACAAAGCTTCTTGTAAGACCAAAACAGTTAGTTCAATCAGCCAACCATTATAAATGTTGCACATGGATTTGTTTGACCCAACATTTGTAAAGAGTTTAATGAAAAAGATGTACTGCCTAGTTGCGTCATGTCACAGATGTTTTTAGTAGGTTTGTTGGGTTTTCTTTTAGGCCACTCAAGGATGATGAAACTAGTGAAATACTTAAAACATTCATAACAGGCATAGAAAATCTAATAGACCTTAGGGTGAAAGTGATTAGATGTAACAATAGGACTGAATTCAAGAATAGGGTCATGAATCAGTTCTATGAAATGAAGGGTATTAAGAGGAAATTTAGTGTTTCTAGGACTCCACAACTAAATGGAGTAGCAAAAAAGAAAAATAAGACACTAATAGAGGTTGCTAAGACTATGCTAGCTGATTCAAAATTACCAACTTTCTGGGCTAAAGCAGTTAATACTGCTTGTTATGTCCAAAATAGGGTGTTAGTTATCAAGCCTCACAACAAGACCCCTTATGAACTTTTTCTAGGTAGAAAACCTGCCTTAAGCTTCATGAGACCATTTGGGTGTCCAATTACAATCCTTAATACCATAGATCACCTAGGTAAATTTGATGGAAAGGATGATGAAGGATTCTTTGTAGGTTACTCTACCAATAGCAAAGCATTCATAGTATTCAACAGTAGAACTAGGATAGTAGAAGAGAACCTGCATGTTCAATTTAGTGAAAATACACCTAATATTGCAGGAAGTGGACCTAATTAGCTTTTTGATATATATGCACTAACAAAATCTATGAACTATAAGCCAGTTGTTGTAGGGAATCAAACTAATGGTAGTGCAGGTACAAAAGCATGTGATAATGCAGGTAAAGCTAGAGTGGAGACAGTACTTGAAAGATTACATACTGCTACCATTATGGACTCAAGATCCACCATGCTCTTCTAGTTCAAAGGATTCTCCTGATGCTGGATTCAAACCATCAGGGGAGGAGGAAAAGAATGATGCTGAAGATCTAGGGAATGAAGATAGTGAGGTTCTAAGTACAGAGGATCCAAGAGTTAATCAAGAGAAGGATGCTAGTGTTAACAGCACTAACACTATTAATACTGTTAGTCTAACTGTTAATGTTGTTGGCATAGAGGATAATACTGTTGATGAAAAAATAGTCTATAGATGTGATGATGATCCAAATATGCCTGAATTGGAAGAAATTGTCTATTCAGATGATGATGATGAAGATGTTGGTGCAGAGGCTGACATGACTAATTTAGATACACATATCCCTGTCAGTCCTATTCCAACTACCAGAATTCACAAGGATCATCCAGCTGAACAAATCATTGGAGACATACATTCAGCATCTCAAACCAGAAGGATGACAAAGAGTGTGACTGAACAAGTTATGTTTCGTTTAGTGCAGTAGAGGACCAACCATAAAGACTTTCAAAATTGTCTGTTTACATGTTTCTTATCACAAGAAGAGTACAAGAAGGTAATACAAGCATTAAAAGATCCAAGCTGGATAGAAGCTATACAAGAGGAGCTTCTTCAGTTCAAGTTACAACAGATTTGGACCTTAGTGGATTTACCTAATAGCAAAAGGGCCATTGGTATTAAATAGGTGTACATGAACAAGAAATATGAAAGAGGTATTGTGATTAAGAATAAAGCAAGATTGGTTGCACAAGGATACACACAAGAAGAAAGAATAGACTATGATGAGGTTTTTGCTCATGTTGCCAGAATTGAAGCAATTAGGCTATTCTTAGCCTATGCCTCATTTAAAGACTTTGTGGTGTACCAGATGGATGTCAAGAGTGCTTTTCTTTATGGCAAGATTGAAGAGGAAGTCTATGTTTGTCAACTACCAGGATTTGAAGATCCAGACTTTCCTGACAGAGTATACAAAGTAGAAAAGGCACTTTGTGGATTGCATCAAGCTCCCAGAGCTTGGTATGAAACCTTGTCAACATATTTATTGTACAATGGGTTTCAGAGAGGAAAGATAGACAAGACTTTATTTATCAGAAGGGACAAAGGTGATATTCTGTTAGTTCAAGTATATGTAGATGATATCATTTTTTGCTCTACAAAGAAGTCATTATGCACTAATTTTGAAGAGATGATGCATAAGAAGTTTTAGATGAGTTCTATGGGTGAACTCACATTCTTCCTAGGCCTGCAAGTGAAGCAGAAGGAATATGGGATTTTTATAAGCCAAGACAAGTATGCGACTGAGATTTTGAAGAAATTTGGTTTTAGTGATATGAAAACAGCAAGCACACCCATGAAACCCATAAGCCTTTGCTCAAAGATGGAGATAGTGAAGATGTAGATGAACAATTGTATAGATTGGTGGGAATTAAATGTGTTCATACTTAGTACTGCCAAGTTAAGAGTTAGTACTGCTCAAGTTACAACTGCCAGTATTAACTAGTTAGTACTGCTAGAAGAAAGTTAGTACTGCCAGTACTAACTTAATACTGCTGAAGGACTTAAGACTGCTGCATGAAGATTAAAGACTGTTAAAGAGATAAAAATGTGTGAAGTGATATGTATTGACTTATTCAGTTTATATTCTATAAAGTTAGAAAGATACGTATAAGATTAATATTATAGAAGATTTATAGTTATCTTGTAAAGGACTCCTTAGTGTATAAAAGGAGATCCTAGGTTATGGTATTGCATACACAATAGTCATAGACGTTTTGATACATAGCTTCAAGGTTGTAAACCCTAGTACTACATAGAGTACTCGTATTATTCATAATAATAATATTGGAGCTTTTCAGTTACATCATTGTTCTTAAAGTTTATTGTTTCATTAACATTCTTCTAAGTATTAAAGAGTAGATTCCGCATACTCTTTAGTATTCACAAATTTTCTACCATAGTTGTTTTGGATTTATCCAAAGTAACTTAATCTTTACAAGCTAAAGAATAGATCTTAAGTTAGGATCAACAAGTGGTATCAAAGCTTGTGTTCTGAAACTTTGATCTATAAGAAACTAACAAGAAGAACTCTTTACTCACAAGGAAGAGATGGATCTAGAAACTACTCAAATCACTACTATTGCAAAGTTGCCCACTCTCAAATAGGGTGAATATGATATGTGAAGGCTAAGGATTGAGCAATACTTTCAAGTAAAAGACTATGCTCTATGGGATGTCATAGAGAATGGAAACTCATTCAAACATGCAGCTAAAATAACAACAAATGCTGATGGTACTTCAACTACACTAATACCAGGTCTCTTTGTAAACTATGAAGAAAGAAAATGTTCCAAAAGAGAATGATATGAAGGCAAGAAGTATGTTACTGATGGCACTTCCTAATGAACATCTAATGACATTTAATCAGTACAAGAATGCTAAGACTTTGTTTGCTGCTATACAAACAAGACTTTGTGGTAATGAAGCCACAAAGAAGACTCAGAAGACTCTCCTGAAGCAAATGTATGAGAACTTTAGTGCTCCAAGCATAGAGTCTTTTGACTCTATTTTTAACAGGCTTCAGAAGATTGTAAGTCAGCTGGCTATCTTAGGTGAAAATATTTCACAAGAAGATCTTAATTTGAAAATTTGGAGAAGTCTGCCTTCTTAGTGGAATATTCATATTGTGGTCTGGAGGAATAAACCTAATCTAGACACAATGAGCTTTGATGATCTCTACAACAATTTCAAAATTGTTGAACAAGAGGTTAAAAGAACTGCAAGCTCAAGATCAAGTTCCCAAAACGTGGCTTTTGTGTTATCTACTAGCAGTACTAATGAAGTTAATACTGCTCATGGAGTTAGTACTGCTAACTCTCAAGTTAGCCCTGCTAGCACTCAAGTTAGCACTACTAGTACTCAAGTTAGTACTGCTAACTTAAGTGATGCCACTATTTATGTATTTTTGGCCAATCAACCAAACGGGTCTCAACTTGTACATGAGGACCTTGAACAAATCCATGAAGATGACTTAGAAGAGATAGATTTGAAGTGGCGGTTAGCATTGTTGAGCATGAGGACAAAAATTTGGTTATAAGGCATGTGATATTGCGTGAGGACACTCAATCGTTTAGTTTGGGGAATTTTGATAAGTGTTAAATACACATATCCGTTAATACCTAAAATAACCTAATTAAACCCAAAACAGACCAAAAATGGCAAAAATATGCTTGTACTTGTATTTGTGTGTGCAGGTACGGATATATCAAAAATCTAATAAAATAGTCAAAAACAGGCAAGCACGGGCACGAGAATCAGAAGAGAACAAAAAGAAGCCAAAGAATCAAAGCCGAAGCCAGAAAGTCAAAGACCGCAGTCAAATCCAGTCAACATGGTCAACAACAGTAATCCACTACAAGACAAAACCTCACAATAATCCAATTCTAGTCCCTTAAGTTTTATAAATGTCCAAAAATGACCCCTCACCTCTTATTGGGCCCTTAAAACCGTATTGGGCTTGAAATACCCTAAAATACCTTACCCGGATCTAGTAGGCCCAAAAGCCCAATTCATAAGCCCATTACTAGCCCACTTCCCTTTTAAATAAACCACAAGGGCTAAACTTGCAATTTTCGAAAGTTATTTATAACTAGAAAAGGGAAAAGAAATGAGAGGGGCTAGTATTGTCAATAGGGCAAAGATTCAACTGAATTTTACTCATTCAGTTAAATAATGGGTGCCATTTTCCCTAACACTGTTCATCGTCTTCATTGATTTACCATGGATTAAAAATGAGAGGGCAAATGAGAATTAAAGGGTTAGATGGTCAATTCATGAGCTCGTTAACACTAAGGAGGGGTCATATCAGTCAAATCAAGGGTTACTTAAGCTCTCACTCAAGCTCTTGACACGTCAGCCATGGGGAAAGCACACATAGTGATGGGTTTTTGTGCTAATCTACTCAGAGAAGAAACACAAGTGTGCCTCACATGGATTGCCACGTTGGCAATCCGTGTGAGGTCACTTAGTGATCCAATGGCCAAAAACAAAGATCAAAAATGAAAGAAAGATCAAGGGTGGATGATTGATGAAGGCAAGGGGCTAGAAGGTTCTTTGTTCAGCTATAAATAGCCCTCAACAGTTCACACACACACACACACATCTTTTCACCTAGTTAGTTTTTAGCTTGTAGCTTTAGATTTAAGTTTTAGCTTAATTTCCTTTTTCCAGCTTAATTTTCCTTTTAAACATTGTAACTTTCATTTCAAGTATTGTAACCAAGCTTTTTATTAATGATAATTCAGTTTTTAGATAATCTCTCATAATCTCTTTATTTTCATATCAATTGTTAAGCTAAAGCCATAAGCTACTCATAAGCTCTCATGAGTCTCTAAGCTCATGATTGAGCTTAATTAACCTTAATTTTACTTAAACTACTTTAAAATTAGCTTAAAAACTATTACCTTACCTTGGACTTATTGGATTTAAGCTATGGAAGGGGGATCTAAAATGGAAGGATCCTCGTGGACTATTACCCTAGCTTATTTACCTCTTGTTTAGCTAGAGGTTTAAGTAAGTTTTTCTTAAAATTCATTGCATTTTCATTATCTAGTTTAATAGTTATAATCTAGTTTACTCTTAATTGCTTATTAGTTTTCTTATTTGCTTAAGTTCTCTGCTTAATTAAGTTTTTTGTCATCTTATTGTGCTTAATAGTTAATGGTATGTATCTGTTTTTAGCTTAAGTCTCTTAGATCTTTGTTTTGCATTCTCTTGTTATAAAACTCATAAAAACCAAAAAAAAATATTTAGAGTAGCTATTAATCTGTTTAATCCAGCTTAATCTGTTGTTAGATCATGTTAATTGAGGTTAGTATAAACTATTAATTAACTGGTATCATAGGTTTAGTTGTTGGATTTGAAAATCCAAGCTTAATCAAATATGTCAATCACATAAAGGGGTGTTTGGTTTAAGTAAGTTTGACCTCATATAGTCAAATATTTTAGTGCAAAACACTTGAGTTAGCTTTAGTTTCTCTTAAGGTCAATAGGAAAACAGTTTTTAAAAGTTAGATTTAATTTTTCAAAAAGTTATGGCTTAACTTGTAGGTCTTAGCACCAGGGCAAAAAGTGCCATTTGACTTGCTTGCTTAATCTTGATCCAAGCTCTATGAGCTTTTGTTTATGCTTGAATTGTGTTTGAAAACACTCACTAAGAGTGTATAAGTGCAGGTTTACCCATTTGATAACCTGCACTTGTTGTTTTTGCATTTTGCAAAGTGCATCAGCAGGAACATATCAGTTCCTGCTGTCACTTTTGTTTCAATTCTTAGCTAGGCAAACATAACTTTTAGGAGCTTATAGTTAATTAGGATTTAGTCTAGGTATAGCTCAATATAGATTAGGACTTAAATTTCATTTTCTAGCTTATTTACCTAGCTCAATGTTGCTGTCAAAATCATAAAAAGCCAAAAACAATAAGTAGAAAGTTAGTTTCTTAAAATTTTGAATTCCAGCTTATAGAAGTAGAGCTTAAATAGATAGTGGCTAAGTAGATTTATTAGTTTTCAAAAGCTTATAGTTTAAAATTGCTTATTGAGCTTTTTAGCTTAATTGGATTTTGTGCATTTAAGTGTCCTTACTAAGTTTAGCATCTTCATCATCATTTTCAGTTGCTTTAATGTGTTTTAAGCTCTATTTTCTTTTCATTTTTAGATTAAGCAACTTATAAGCTTTTTAGAACACTTTCTCTTTTTCAAATTAAGCTTAATTTGAGCTTTTTAGAGCTGTTTTAGTAAACCATAGCCCAAACCCCTACTTACTGTGACAACAACTTTGATAAGCTGTTTTAAAGCTTATCACTTAGTTTTAGCTTAAATCCCGTTTATTAAAGTTGCTTATTTTAGTGTCCTTTTTAAGTCCTAGTATTTAGTTTTTCTTAAAAGTCAAAAAAATAAAAAAATAGCAAAAAGGATTTGCCCACACTCGAACCCACGACCTCCCACACACAACACATACGCCTTAACTAGTTTGCTATATTAGCTCATCCATTCATGTCTCTCACCATTTAATATTAGTACACGT
This sequence comes from Tanacetum coccineum, assembly GCA_026074375.1. Classification (NCBI taxonomy): domain Eukaryota; kingdom Viridiplantae; phylum Streptophyta; class Magnoliopsida; order Asterales; family Asteraceae; genus Tanacetum; species Tanacetum coccineum. Next base: position 14,451 of record BQNB010003795.1, read on the forward strand.
TTTTAATCCCCCTTTTAAATAATAAGCCGTAGCTATATAAGCTCATTTGAGGGCTTATTCGTTAAGCAATTTGGATTTTCTTATTTTTCTTGTGATCTTGCTAGTGTCTGAGATTTTCCCTGAATTTTTTAGATTTTTCCAGTTTTTATTTTATTTTTAATCAATTTTCGAAAGTTAAAATCTTATAAAATCAATAAATAATAGAAAAAAGTTTCAGAAAAATACAAAAAAATAGTTTTTAGTTTTATAAAAAATAGCTTTAGGTTTACATCCAGTAAAATCATTTTTACACTTTTTAGATCTTAAATTTCATTTTTGAGCTTTTATTTTAAATTTTAAAAATAGGATTTTAATAATAAAAATAGTTAAAAATAGTTTTCTTTTCTTTTATAATATTTTAGACTTTTCTAAGCTTAAAAATCATTTTTCCAAATTTTTAGTATTTAATTTGCTATTTTTTAAGATTTAATTAGATTAAATTAGTTTTTAATTCATATTAAATTCAAAAATAATCCAAAAAAATGTTTTTCTTTTTCTTAAAATTTTCTTTTGTCCTATCTTAGGTGTAGAAATTTAGTTTACATTTTTAGGGGAAAAATTTAGTTTTCTTGCTTGATTGTCGCGTTTTAATTGTTTCCCGTATTTGTTTGATTGTTGATTTTTTTTAATTTAGTAGTCATAGCTTATCAAATTATCTATTTTCTTATTCAGATCATAATCCGGACTTAAACTAGGTTTCAATTTCACTAGTCGTTGGGGAAACGACCCGGGTGAGCATACTTATCCGGTTAAATATACGTATTATATATTATATTATATATATTTTTGAGAGTGAATTTTCATTAGGGAATTTTCTTAATTGCTCTTTTAAAGTATTATATTTTATATATATTTTACAAGTATATAAAACTACTATCACACACAAAGCATGTTTGTTTTGGGTATTTAGTCACATACAACTAAGCATAAAGTGACCAAAAGTGTTAATAAGTGTGACCATATGGTGTTTAAATTGAAGAAATGTGTATTTTGTGTGACTATTGATCATCAAATGGCCACATGAATATTATGATTGTGTGACAAAACGTTTAGTGTGACCATATGTGGCATTTAGTCACATTGTTCAAGTGTGTGACAAATATTTGTCACTATTTATATGTATATCGTGACCAATGCTTCAAGCTTACTTGTATTGGTCACACGTTCGAAATTCATATGTGACCAAACAATATTACCAGTTACTTTTAGCCACATGATGTTTGAATGTGTGGCAATACAGTTCTAATGGTCACACGATAAAAATGTTCATGTGTGACTAATTAGTAAATGGTGTCTTTTTTGGTACCTTTGGTCACATAAATATGTGAATGTGTGGCCGTTCCATTTTGCCCATGTGTGACCAAATCCACTTTTTGTACTAGTGTAAACTGTGAGCTCGATTTCATTTCTGTCAGCTTCAGCTTCTGTAGATTGGTTTTGAGCTTTTTTTTTGAACATTCTGATTTTAAGAAGGTAACTTCTTTTGATAATCCTTGACCTGAAGCAATCTCGCTAGCTAGTTCTTGCGAAAACTTTTGTGTTTCGTTTCCCATTTCATTAGCGTGACTATGCAATAGACTTAACTCCATCTTGAGCTCGGTAATGGATGACTCAGCGGCCTCCAAGCTTCCTCTGAGCCTACGATTCTCTTCGAAATCAATTGCCACATCTTCGTGCAATTTTTCTCTTGGTGGGCTTTGACTATCGGAAACTTTCTCTTGACACTATCGACATCATGAGTGTTGTAATTTCCTTATGCATTTGACGACCCGTCAAATGTAACATGCGAGTCTGAACATTCTTCATGTATGTTTGTTTCTTGGGTCTTAGCTTAGTTAAAAATAAACTGACATAATTTAGCAACAAAAAAGAATAGTATATGTGGCATGTAAAAATGATGAAAAAAAGCTAACCTTATTCATCTTCCGATCATCGAGCATTTCCAGTTCAGAAGATGATGATCTGGCAGTATTAGGTCCGGTCTCTTTATCTACGCTATTGCCAATTTGCATGCTTTCATCTCTCTGCTCCTCAAACTCTCTGCATTAGATCAACAAAGTATACATTCAATACACGTAAATGACGTAATCAGCAACGCACATTGGTACTCTAATCAGCATTTTAAAAAAGCTATACCTGAATCCAGTTTTAGCAGTCAGCAGCTGAACAGAAAACTAAAACCAAAAGCATACGAGTTATGTCAAACATTATATTTCAGGAACTATAAGCTTAAGAAGTCGACGCATAAGAATTTGTGTTGCTCACATGCAAAATGGTTCCATGATAGGATCCAATAAGTGGAAGAGAAATAGCAGCCGGCTATGAAGCATCAACATAATCAGCAAGATTGATGGTAGCCACACCAAGGATACTAGACAGTGATGTACCTGAGCTCCGAATTCATAGCAAACCATAGTTAATACAGTGTTTCGTGTCAAAGATTATTTTTATTAAAAAAGATATATAATATAAGGGTATACATGTAATCTTACTCTGCCATTTGATAATCAGTAATGTTGCAGTTAGTAACAAACTAAGCTTTCCCTACAACTACCATTAAGTTTATATATACATATAAACATAATTTGGTCTTACAATAGGAACATCTTCATATCAATAACAAACACAACAAATTATTCAATGTTTTCCTCTCTTTCTTGTGCCTAGAATTAGAGTGTATTCTTGTCTTATCCGTATACGAATTTCGTGTAACCCAAGGCACCAAATAGGGTCGAAATATTGTATCAGGAAAGTGGACTTTTACACGATTCAAGAATTTATCCGGCAATCTATGATTATCAACAGGGGCGGATTTAGAGTGTAGCACGGGTATGTACGTGCATACCCTGTGAAAATTTATAGCAGTGTAAATTTTTTTGTTTTTTTTCAATAGTTACTACAAAATACACCAAAACTTTGAGAGTGCACACCCTCCAAAATGTAAGATAATCATGGGTGCATACCCAAATCGATCTTATCATTATTGAGTTGAGAAAGAAAATGGAATAAGCTCTCATGAAAATCTGAGTAACTCAATGTCTCCTCTTTTGTGAAGAAGATGATATAAGGTCAAATGGTCAATGGATATTGTGGTTTTAGTGGGTCAGTTGGGATTTAAGTTATAATATTAAGTATTGAGCCCATCATTTCCTTTCTTAAGACCTAACCCACTAAAATTGGCAAGTATTTTAGACCCTGTTTAGATTCTCTATTATTTTGGATTATGTTTAATTCAAGTTCATTATAATTTAGAAAAATTAGGATTTTAATGCTAGTAGCCAGTTAAATAGAAATCTCAATGTCTTGCGTGATGAGTATACAATATCGATCGGGATATTGACTCGGAAAGATATTTGTCTATACGTTATATAGTACATGTATTTTATGGCATATTTGAGTGTTTTTAGGCTTAAATAACTAAAACTCGGTAAAATAAATCAAATTTTCGATAATTTGGATAAAAAAGAATAATCTTGCTTAACCCGAAAACCCGACTCGAAAAATCTAGCCCGAATTCCGGGCCCGAAAGATCAAAATTTCAAATAGTTTTACTAGTATTTGTGCACACCCTGTTTTGGATTCCTGGGTCCGCCACTGTCCTAATATAATAAAACACATTTTATGCTTGTAACAAATTTTTTTGCTAAAAATCTATATAGTTAAATTAAAAAAAAAATACAAATGATGTAATTCGGGTCAACCCAAAAACCCAAATGAATTCAAATTCGGTTTTCAGTTCAGTTCGGTTTTACAAAAAAAAAATTAACGCACTAACCGAACCAAATAAATTGAACAGCCCGATAACCAACCGACATGCAAACTATTTGATAAAAAGGTAAACTAGATTTTAAATGGACTTGGCAAATGGGCTGCTGGGCTCATGAGTCATGAATACCTAGTGTCGTGGACTCCTGCTCTTTTAGTGTGGTAATTTGTGATTTTGTGATACAATTTAACCATGTTATTTTGTGGTTGAGTAGTTAACTCATTTATAGACTAACTATTTTATCAAACATACTCACAGGTAGCATATTGTTTTGTATATAAGAAGTGATGGCATTCTAAACTTTTGGTTTATTATGTACTTGGTTGATGAGAAAATTAAAAAAGGATTGAAATAAACAACTTACACAAGAAGGCTGAGAAACGTATAAAAATAAGGAAGATAAAACGAAGAGAAACAAGTTGTTTCATAAGACACACATTGTTCACACGCAAAACAAATAAAACATCAAGATAACTGTCAAACTAGATACTTAAGTAATGTTGCTATCAACCATAAAACCATATAAAAGCACAACCAAGGTCTTATAGCAAGTAGAAACCTCAAGTCCTTCGTGTACGTTAATTACCTGCAGTGATACATTGACTCCTTAGCAGAAAGATTAATGCTAATGTCTTTTAACGAAGAGAAAATGTTGACGTTTTATCCTTACACTAGCTGGAGGGGTGTTTGATCTTGGCAAGAGTAGTTGCTATTGGGTTGAAGATCATTAACTTGAAGATAGTTTCGACCATCGAATGGCTGATGAGTTGCTACTAAATCATAATCAGAACTTCCAGGCATTAAGCTCATATGCTGCTGTTGGGCTCTTTCGTTTTCAGCAATCTACAAATTCAAGCAAAAGTAAATTTTGTGAAAGCCCATCATAATAAAGAGTTAGATATAGCGAGAAAACAAGAAAGAGACCTTTGCTCGGAGGAACTGGTTACTGTTATGCAGCTCATTTTCCTGCAATAAATGATAGTTGAAACTCAATCATTACTAGCATGAACGAAAATATGATTACTAGAGATACAACGAAAAATAGGAAGTTTCAAGAATATAAACTAAAACCAAGTTCCTAAGGGATGCCTTACAACAATATTTTTAAGTTCACATTGTATATGATTTGAAAGATGGTTCAGGGTGTGTATTGTGTAACTCCATTTTTGAGCTGACTAGAACACATGGAATAGAGTCATGAACTTCCGATAGACACTAATTTAACCACTAATTAATAGTACGTCAAAACATTACTATAAGGTGAATATAACCTTCTATCATATTTAATTAGATTAGGCTAGTTTATATATTTATTCTCGTTATGTGGCAACAGGTTGATATCCGGCAACCCGAACCGGCCCACAATGGGCTGCTGTTGTATAATGTAGGGGTCGTGGTTATGGGGGGTGCCAAGGTCGAATCCTGAGCCTTTAGCTTGTTATGTGGCAAAGGTGCCCCACCGATTACCATATGAGCTATGCGTCATTTTCAATTTTATTCTCGTAATACAGTTCATTCATATCATCAACCTCAAAAACTTAAAAAAGGGTACGTTTCTTGTAGATTTAAGCCGGTTCTAACCATTTTGAGGCAATTTTGCCAACTTTTTTAGTGAGCTATGGTGCACGACGGCTAATCTTTAACGCTTCACAATATCTAAGTTTACTACCTAAAGATGTTAGCAGAAGCAAATTACGTACCCGTTTCTGCATATACTCGATTTCAGCAAATAGAAGTTCATTCTGCAATTATGGAAAGATTTATGTTAGATCTCTGAATATCATAGATGAAAATGAATTATAAATGAGGCGGTCTATACTTTTTTTGATCTGATCCTGCTAATTCCTTTCTCTAACTTATTTTCAAGATTCTTGAGGTCTTTTGCTTGCATGTTCCCAAGCGATTCGCCCATGATGTTCCTATAAAATTGCCTTTTCACAAAAGGTTATGATATGATCTCAATACAATACATGAACACATAACCAAATACTGGACTATAAATGTTACCTGTTTTGGTTCTGAAGGTTGGCGATTTGCTGACGCAGTTTTTGAGCTTCTTGTTGGTAAAACTGTGATTTTAAAAGTCATATGATTTTGTTATATTAAACAAATCATAAATAAATGAATAAATGGTGAGTTTAGTGACTTGGTCAGATAACTTATCAGTTAAGGAGGTTAATTAAAAGGTTTTTACCTGAGCATTGGCTTCAGCAACAGAACCACTGCTTGGTGGATCCAAGCATGCCTTCTTGTACCTATCTATGGTTCCTTTCACACTGCATTAACAACAAACCAAATATCATTAGTCAATCGTAAATGAACGTGGCATAAATTAAGTAGTTCTTGTTTTACGATTAAAATTCAACTTTTACGGAAATACAAATATGCAATCGCAATATAAAATCCATGCAATAAGCCATCAAACAAGTCACCAGTATTGACAAAACTTGTGGTTAGATCCCAAGCTTATCCACAATAACACTTAGCTAATTACTGGTGTTAACAAGTTTTAATAGGACGATTAGTCGTAACGACTTCTATATGTAATCTTCTGTAATGTTTCTGTTTGTTGCTAGTTGTTTGCTAGCATGTAGTTTTATTACAGCATCGTTTTCCAAAAAAATTACTAGAATTTGTTAAGGAATTTCAAATATCCCCAAACGATTGTTAAATAAAATATAGCTTTTTAAATAATAAAAATTGTTAGCACCGTAAATAGATGATCTATAAAAAATGTAAAAGATTATGACATATACATCTATTTTCTTCCACCAGGTACACTTTCCAAATCGAGTTTGTATGAACTAGTTATTATGTTGGTGCTAACGACCATCTTTAAGGTTTCCAAAGGGTCTTAGCAAGCCTGGATTGGCAACAAATTTACTGTTTAATACAAATGTTAAAAATTGTATAGATACTAAGGTATAAAAGGCTTTGAATTCTTCTTGTTGTTTTCTTGGTAACCATGGTAATTTATTATTTTATGTAGATGTCTTCTTTTAACGGATATGACCTTAAAGAAGTTGATTTTTCCAGGCGGGGATTATAGATTAAAATGAGATACCGAATGTTTCATAAGCAACAAATCCTACGGCAAGACCAATCCCTCGTGTCAACTCTAAAAACTATAACAGAACTCATGTTATCTTCATAAAGTTTATCTAGTATAAACCATGTTACTTTTGGTAAGATTCCAGCTTTCAGATGACTGATTTACTCAATACAAATGATCTCATTTTATTACTCATATACAGAATTCAGATTGTCACAACCATAAATGAGTCATGAGTGCAATAATATGAACCACTGATGTTAGACTCTGCAGCAGATGTGTTAGGCGCTAATCCTATACGCTGTGGGGTTTAAGACCATCCATTTAGAAGATTACACACTTGAAGTTTTCCGATCAGGCATCTACCTTCTTGACATAACCATAACCATAATTATCAGTCATAGACAAATATTGCAAAATCTTAGCTTCTAGGCTTTCTTATGAATAAAGTCATTCCCTTCTCCATACAGCCATGGACCATCTAAAAACTTAGAAACCAATTTTCACACATTCATGGAACACAAATACTCTACACGTACATTCTTAGATATCCAAATATGTAAATGATTTTTATTTTTCTATTATCTTCTTGTGAAATTCGATTGGCAAGAACAAGGTGTTCAAGAAATAAATCTTCCCTCACTCATGTATTTACTATAGTAATCTTGTGTTATTCTACCTACTTGGATCTTATTGACTTCCAATTGACACAATTCGTGTCATCTAAGTGTAAGTCTACATACTTCCCGATCTTGTTAAACAGGTAAACATATGAGGTTTTCTTTGTTCAGGCTACTTGGGGAAGTCAAGCTAGTCTTTAACTCTATTGTATGGCCCTAACCGGGCTATATCCATTAGTGTTCCCAACCCTTGTGAGGACACAAAGGTGTTTGACCACTAGGGCACTTCGGTGGTTGTTAGACTCAGATCTTGTTAACCTACTAAAGCGTTCCATTCGACGCAATTTATATGTCATATAAAGTAAATTTGGTCACTTTGTTTGTTTTTGCAATAGTTGTATTAATCAAAATTTTAAAAATATGTTTCCAGAACAAATATATTTTGTGATATTTTAGGTTGAAACTCGGTAATTTTACATTCTGAGGAGATTGCAAAGTTATTTTTTTACCAGATTTCTTAAACAATTCTAATTAGAAGAACTGAATCTGTTTCCTTAAAGAAAATACTGTAAAACTTATCAAAAACACTTATAACATACACGCAAAATTAAGCCACCCGGTATGAAACAATGATTCTCTAATAGTTTAAATACAACAAGTCAACAACACCACTATCAACCTCCGGAGCAAAGTATGGGGACTTAAGATGTAGACGGTCACACTTCTAACCGAGGATAAAGAGACACTTTCAAGTTTCAAGTATCTTTAATTATAAATCTAAATAAAACAGTTTCCAAGCGAATATTGATTGTTCTGGGACAAAATATTTGGGCTCCTCTTTTCTAATATCCAGTAACGTTACACTATGTCTTAAACATCACTTTTGATGAATGAGTACCCAAAATTTATGCAGATCAAATTTCGATTTAACAAAAATTGTTTCTTTACATGTATTTAATTATGAGTATTGTGTTATCGATATGTTACTGTGTTACTGCATCAATCTTTTCGTGATAAAAAGGTTCATTTTTTTCCATCATTTTAAAGAAAAGGCACTTTTACTGAATGGGCATTCAAGATTTATGCACATCATATTGAGTTGACAAAACTATTAAAAAGAATGTTACTGTGTTTTATTCAAAGGTTAGATGAAGGTACCCAAACCCTTTGCATAGTAAAACCTATCAGCATTTATCAAAAGGCATTTTCACTGCTCAAATAGTATCATGATTTTAATAAAAGAACCATCAATCAAGTGAATAAAATCCCACTTTTCTCGGATATCTTAAGGATTCTATTTATATTCCTTTTATGTATACATTTTACCTTAATTTTCTCGAAGATACTGATTGGTTGTCCTTGCCACGTCCTCACTTTATGATTGGACAAACATTCCTACGGATAGATCTTTGCCACGTGTCAAAAACCCATTACTCAATGGGTAACACATTTACCTCCCACACTTTTACCCACCTTGGGTAGATCCATTATTGCTTTGGTTACTTTTTTACACTGTGAAGTCTGAGCTAATCAGAGCCATTGATGAAGATACCTTAGCTTCTCATTGGTTCCTCAGAACTTGTACTTTGTTTCTCTCTCTCACACACTAAAACACACTCACTTTCACACACACACACACATATGCAAGATCTATGTGTACTATACCCTAACTTGATAAACTATCTATGTCTTTTGAGTTGGTCTATGCTTAGGTTGCTGTTTTAGTATGTTTATGTAAACGTGAAGTTTTTATTAAGTTATGAAAAGTATATAAAAATGATGAAAACAAAAGGTGCAAGAATTGAACTTAGCTCAATAGTTTGTCAGAAGTCAAGAAACTGAAATGAAATCTGGGTTGTGACATAAGCCAAGATTTCTTTCTTGTTGAGACAAATCTTACCCATACACCTAATATTTATTTATTCTTCTTAGATTTTTATGTTGGTATTTGATTAAAGACAAAAGTTAATAAAGGTAACATTTCGATGTTAAGCAAATGTAAAGAATTTTTAGATTATATATAGTTCACCTTTGCAACAAAAAAAAGAATTTTTAGATTATGTCAGTGGTAAACCCTAAATTTAAGATACCCAAATACCAAAAAGTAACTTTTTTATATACAAATTTTGGAGTATATAATAAGATACTGATTTTTCAAATAATACCCACTTTTTAAAAAATTTGAATACATATCCCTAATCTGGTTATTTTTATACCTTTGATGTAAATTAAGTATTAACCCTAATTTTGACGTAGTTAAAAGACCACTGATTTGATCCAGTTTGTATTGACATAATACCAAGACTTCGTGCATATCAGCGTTGTCGTTGGAAATGAAAAGAAATTACGCATACAATTAAGTATTGAAAATAAAAACCCTAATTAGGTTTACTTTGACTAATTAATAGTATACATGTGATTAGGGTTACTTTTTGACAAAAGGTTTATGAAGATTTGGTACAAGTCCCAATTTGGTTAAGCTGAAAATCTTATGACATACTATGTAATATGAAACTTTCTTTTTACAAGTATGTAAAATATTTAAACTGATTTGAGAACCTAATAAAGTTTTTTGGTTTTTGTTGACAAGGCTTGATGACATCTCTTTTCTGAGAGTCCAATCATATTACTTTGGCGATGCTTAACTGACATATATGTCTATTAAGGAAGTGTCAAAAAGATAGAAGTCTTGAACAAATAGGAACTTGACAACATCTTTGTAGGCCTTCCCTAGCTTTCTACTTGTGTGTTTGTATTCTGTGTGTGCAAAAGTGTGTATTTTTTGTGTGTGTGAGAGAGAAAGAGGATAAACAACAATGGAGATAGGAAGATGATCTCAGTGTTCTGCAATACACATCCTGAATCTTTGCATATTTGCTTACAACATATCCAATGTTTTCTTTAGCAACAGATCTTGTAGGTACCAAAATATGAAACAAATATTTGATCATAAAGAAGAAAAGAAGTAATAAAATTAAAATTATAAAACAAAAGATAAGCTCATTGAGGTAAAGAAACAAAGCAGAAAAAAAGAAAGATAAGTGAATCTTTGTTCTGCAACACAAATAAACTCAAAAATTTCACAAACACCTGTTATTTCTAAGTTCCTGAAATCTTTATTCACAAATACATCAACATTCATTCATGTACTATACACCCCCAAAAAACACATGATATAAAACAAATTCAACACCTTTAAACCAATTTTTTAGTTCAAAACTAATAAGCACATATAAAGCTTTTTTGGGTACGCAAGATTTGTTCAAGATAGATGAAAAATTCACATGATTTAATGATTTGTTATATGCACATATAACAATAAACCATACCTGTTGTTCGCGTACTCGTAAAGGCGACCACGGCTAGAGAAAACGATTAGCGCAACCTCAGCATCACAAAGAACTGATAACTCATAAGCTTTCTTGAGTAAGCCGTTGCGACGCTTACAAAATGTTACTTGTCGATTGGTTGTGTTTTCGATCCGTTTGATTTCGATCTTTCCCCTTCCTAGTTTTCTCTCTGGAGATATTTCCCCTGAGTCATTTTCCGGTAAAGACATCTATAACATAAAACCAAACTTAAGTGAAAATCACCAAGAGTAAAACAATCCAGGTCTATAAACTACATAAACTTCATTATAACCACAAATAAACAGTATCAAGAACTCCAAAAAAGTTCAAAAAAAATTAGCTCATTTTTGCCCAAACAACATCCTGAACATTAAATATTGCCATGATCTGTTTCTTTTTTGGGTTTTTAACCAAACCATATAAAGATTTACATGAAATAAGGAAAAAAGAACAAAGATAACTGATTTTTAAATACTCTTTTTACACCAAATTTCTTGAACTTTTATATGATATAGAGATAAACTAATAATTGAAGATAGAAAAATAATGAAACTAGATGTAACACCTTTTTTATCTTTCTCTGCTTTTAGAGGGTTTCCCACAAATCTGAACAGGAAAGATGCAAAAAATGGTAAGGGGGTGGGATGGTTGATGAGTATTTATAAAGTAGACAATGACTCTTTTCTTCATTAAATTAACAAACCCTCTTAACCATAATCACATTTCTTAGTACCATTTAATAGAATCATGATCTTACAATTTAAATTTTCATCATTTATAACAAAAAAGTATTATATAGTGTTTGTGTGTGAGGGAAATAGAGAGAAAGAGATGGACCTTATACAAGATTATGGTCTTTTGGTATGTGTATGAAATTTGGAGTAAAAGTTGAGCAAAGTGTTTTCTTTGTACTTATAAAACCAGAACAGTTTAAGTCAATTGAAGACTCTTTTGAACTTGGTTTGCGTTCGTGTTTGACTTTCGTAGTCAATAGTACCATTTAATGTTTTTGTACAAAAAAACTATTGATACACAAGCTCTTCACTAGGTTATATATTTTTCTTGTTTGGCAACCAATGTTTACCGATTAATGGCTAGTTATCTCACCTACGGGAACATTACCGATACCATGCAAACCCACGCATGAGTTAGAAACAGTTGAGGTTTCTTTGTTTAGGTTCCTCTGGAAGGAAAAGTTTTTTGACTCATATACGCGGCCGGTATCTCCGTGACTGTTTAAGATCTCGTTCCCTGGCCACCGTCAAAATATTTAACTAGTAAGTTTTTTTTAAGGGGTTTCCCCGGTAAATGTATTACTCCAAAAAACGATTCAGTACAACGGATGTGAGTGAATCACACATCTCAGCCCGTTACATATGCAAAACTAAATAACAAGCACAACTACTCGAAAAAGGATATGACTATAACTAGATTACAATTGACTCAAAAACATCAAAATTAATCTATTTCTTCTTCCTACCACGGACCGTGATATCAAAATCATCACAAATAGCCTAAAGGTTTTAGACATATCATGACTTTCATACATATCATCATCATAAGGGTCGTAATCATCATCACGTTTTGTTATCCTCCATATTTCCTTTTGTATATATTCCTTAAAAAGACTAAACATCTCTGTCATTCTTTCATTAATCTCCTCCCTTTGTTTATAGATATCTTCGAATCTTCCCATTCTTTCGGCGTGTGCCGCCATTATAACTTTGCACTCGAGCTTCGAAACTAAGCTTGAATGTTCATTGTTGGAGTTTCGAGTAAGCACATTTTTAAAAAGAAGGAATTTGGCTTGGGTGGTTCGGAAAATCTTAATGCCCGTTGGTTTGAAGAGACCACATTAGCATATGCTTGAGGGAGTTGTGTTTGATTTGTTCTTGGAGGTGTTTTTGGCCCTTTAAGAAAATAGGTAACTTGATCTTCAAGCTCAATGAGTCGTCAGCCGGATGTACTCGGGATATCTTGAGGCAAAGAGATTTCCTTGACCAATTTTGCGAGATCTCTTGGCTCATTTCAACTTTCATTATCATAGAGGACAAGGTCCTCGATGATTTCTCAAGATTCTTCGGCACTCTCGTCACGAAGTTTGCCACCAGTAGCTTGGTCAATTTCGCGTTTAAGTGGATAGGAGACATGATCATAGAAAATTTAAATTTGTAGCCAAAGATCAATGCTATGATGAGGGAGTTTTTGGAGTAAGTCCTTGAACGTAGTCCATGCTTCGGAAAGAGATTCACCATGATGTTGTTAGACATCAAGATTTCATTTCTAAGTTTAGTAGTTCTCTCCGGTGGGAAAAATTAAGCAAGGAAACGGGTAGTGGAATCCTCCTAAGTGGAGATGGATCTCATGGGTAAACGTTCAAGCTAATTGCTAGCTTGATCGCGAAGAGATAATTGGAATAAACGCAAACGCGTTCTCTCTCTCTATCAGCACCACTAAGGTCAAGTGAGTCAACGATTTTAATAAAATCCTTAAGGTGTTGGTTTGGTTCTTTTGACTGGAGTCCATGGAATGCGCATCCGTTTTGCACCAACTACATGGTGTCAGATCGCAGAGATGACACATTGGCTCCTTCGGGGAAGCTCAAGAGTGTTTCGATAGCCCTTGTGGCTAGGTCGAGAATAGTCTCCAAAGGTACATGGTCGGTCTTCGTCTCCCATGATAGTTAACAAAAGGAAAGTTACAAAACAAAGGAAACAAAGAAAAAATAGACTACGAGAAACCTACTTAAAATAAAATAAAAATCTCACTTGATATGAATCTAGTGAGTGGACCTAAGCTAAATTGAATCTAAAACCTAGACTATTCCCCGGCTATGACAGTTTTAAAATTCTCCTAGGCACAATACCTAATCGTTCCAGTATAGTATAAGCAAGACTCATGGGATTGATCGTTCTATAAAAGAATAGTGAGGTAGGTTCGAGTTGTATGTCACTAAGATCTAAAGGTTTAGAGGATAGTATTTTTAGGTTTTAATGTTTTTTAGACAACAAGTAAAATCAGTATGTTGAGAGAGTTAGTTTTAACTAAACTAAACTACTCTTAATTATGCAAGAAAAGTGAAATTGGTAGGAACTCGTATAGGTAAACAAATGTGCTTACTTATTTTTTTGGGTAAAGGGTTTCTCCGATAAATTTTAATACGCCAAAAAACATTTAAGTACAAGGGATGAGGGAGAGTCCTACATCTCCGCCCGTTACATAGGCAAAAACTACTTCCTTAAAGGAAGGTACACAAAATGACTAGACAAAAGAAACATAAATCTATTTCTTTTTGCGACCCCGAACTCGGATATCCAGATTATCGCATATAGCTTGAAGCTCTTGAGGAAGATATACATATCATCATCGTATGGGTCTTTATCATAGTCATCATTACCATAAGAATCCCTCAATTGTTCCAGCAAACTTTGAGTGCCACAGCCTACCCTTTCTGAACATAGAATGAGCCATATCATTATCAACTGATGCAACCTTATCTTCACAATCATAATCACCCGGACCCTCTACCTTTTTCAAAGGATTACCAGTTTCATCCACAAGAATAGCTTGCCCACTAATAAGTAGATCTTCAAACTTCTCAATTTTATCAATAATATGAGTAGTAATAGTACTACTATTATCGACATTCATGAAAAAAGATCCACTCGAATTAGCCCCGTTATTAACCAAATTTGTAGTCCCCCCATTGGTACCTAACTCTACATCATTATCAACCGAATTAAGAACTTCAAATGGATTTGAATTACTAACCTCGTTAGTAGGTACCACACCTTTCTTCTTATTATCGCTAGTTGATTTATCTAACCTATTGTTTTGTCACCCTAGTTAGTGTAATGTGAAGTATTTCTCTAATTCGATGCGAGTTGGTCAGATGCGCATCTACATGAGCACCTAAGTAAGGGCTCCTTAAAATGCTTCTCCCACCCAATAGTTAAATCATGCGCATTAAATACTTATCTAATTATCTTACCAAAACGGCTTCACTTAATTATTCATGTTTCACTAGACGTCTATGCTAATGTAATATCTTATAGCTATTTTTAATACCTAACGTGCACACCACTAACAAGAAACTATAGATCAAACTTCACAACTAGGTTTTATGCAATCATAAGAAAACACAATTAAATTTAGCCTAACATGTTAACAAGAAGAAAAGAAAAACTGTTAATACAAATAATGTCTAAAAACATTATTTATATTTTTTGACTTCTCAATGTTTTGATAATAACAAAATGTAAAAACGTTTATGATAAAAATAAACATTTACAAATTATTAATAGTAAAATTCCATTTCTAAGATTAGTAATCACTTAAGGTATGCACAAACAAATCATTAAGCATGATTAGTGATCAAGAAAATATTTTTCTTAACCATCACATTTTTACAAAAATAAAATATACAAAATATTTTCTAATTAAAATAAAAGTTTTATTTAAATCTTAAATTTGAAATTCGATTTTCCCCCCCAAAATGAAAGGTTCCATAACAGATATAACCTTCCTCACAAAAAGACAAAAACAGGAGCGTAGTCTACTGGGCGGCCCCCTTATAGGTCTGGCACCCCCCAGATATATCTGGGACCACTGGGACCACCTTCAGTGACCGTTGGGTTTTCCTGCCTATAAATACCGCTCCATTCCCAGCTGAAAAACATACCTCTTTGCATGAATTTTTCAGATAACTTTCTCTCTCTAAAAACCTTCTTTCTCTCTCTAAATCTCTTGATCACTAACATTCTTAGATCTTGTTTCAAGTTATCCAATCTCATCTCATCTTTCTCATTCTTCCATCAAGTGCAAGAGAAGAACATTCATTTTCGTCAAGAAACAAATTGTTATTTAGTGATCTCTCTTCTCTTCTTCTAAGTATCAAATCTATATTGTAATCATCTTGTGTAATTGTGTGATTCGGATTGTGTGTAAATCCAATAGTGTAGATCTTGTGAGTGTATATTGTTTGTAAAGTGGTAGATTGGTTCTAGCTAAGATTAGGACTCGACATTTAGCTTAGTGTCGGAAAATAATGTAAGCGACATGTAAACGGTTTTCTCAGCCTAAAGGGAGCTTGTTGACACAATAAAATCTCAAGTATGATACTCGGGGAGTGGAGTAGTGCGAAGAAGAGCTTCGTAGCCGAACCACTATAAATCTTGGTGTCTTGGTTTGATTGTTCCTCCTCTCATCTCTTTACATATTATTGTGATTGTCATTTAACTTTAGTTTAGATATTTACATTATTGATTCATATTGTTGATTGGTTGAACATACAACTCAAATCTAAGAATTTTGAAAGCAAACTTTTAAAACATAAAACGAACCTGTAAACTATTCAACCCCCCTTCTAGTTTCCACAAAACAACTAATCAAACAATACATAGACATATTTGAATAATTAAATATAGAATTACTTAACTTCAATTCAACATGTGAGTATATGAATAACAAGGGCATAAAAAGCCCTGAAAATCACCTATGATATCAGCTCTAAAACACTCCAAAGTTCCACACCCGAATTATGAAAATAATGAGTTTGTATATATAGTAATCAAGGTGTGACGGCGTCGGGTTATGGTTGTGACGGCGTTACTACACCGATAGCAAAATAGGGTTTCTTCCACCGCCATACTTGTGACGTCGTTGCCTTGAGCTTGTAATGCCATCAAGAGCTTTTGGTGACGCCGTCTTCACACACTGAGTCGTCAAAAAACTTGATCAAAACTTCACTTTCTATGCACTTTTGGTGACACTGTCACAATGGTGGTCACAAAGCTGGAAAGTTATATTTTTGCCTTGTTTCTTTTTGAATCAAGCGCAAGTCAAGTGTATTCCATCCAAGTGCTTCCCAAATGCTAATTAAACAATATTAAAGGGTTTTGTGTAATAATAGAGCATATTTGCATGATTTTAGGGGTTAAATGACCCTGAAAAAGTGTATGAAATAACACATCATCACAATACGATGTGTGTGCTATAGGCCAAGGTAAGTATAATATGTGTTATTTAAATTATGTGGAAAAAATATTGCTATTTTACCTCTAGGTGTCTCTTTCCCAAAAAGAAATTGGAAAAAAGACTTTGATGATTGGTTTCTTCATCAAAAGGAGTTCTAAACCGATAAAAGGAAATTTCTTATGCGTTGGTTGTAAAAGGGGTCGAACAAGGATGGAGAATGCAATTCTAGAAGTTGTTAAGCCCGCGCTTTAAGAGTTTAACTAGGTTGTAGCGGATGACACTCTAAATTTTTTAACACCTTTAAGGAATATCCAACATCAAATTGGTTTAGTTCTCGGAGCAAGTTTTCCTAATCTTACTCACTATATGATGAGTCCTAAGGAGTAAGATATCTTTAAAGAAACGGTTGAGGAGTTTTTGAAGAAGGGCCACATTCAAGAAAGCATGAGTCCATGTGCGGCCCTGACACTTCTTACACCATAGAAAGGTGGAAGTTGGAGAATGTACGTGGATATTCGAGCCATCAACAAAACCACGTAAGGTATCGTTTTCCTATTCCACGTCTTAGTGATTTATTAGATCAACTTTCAGGTGCTAAATTATTTTCTAAGATCGATTGAGGAGTTGTTATCTTCAAATTTGGATTAAACCGGGTGATGAGTAGAAGTCCGCTTTCAAGACGAAGGATGGGTTGCATGTATGGCTTGTTATGCCATTCGGGTTATCTAATGTACCTAGCACTTTTATGCGTTTGATGACTCAAGTTCTTAGTCCATTTATGGGTGAGTTTGTTATGGTTTACTTTTATGATATTTTGATTTATAGCCAAACGGATAAGGAGCCATCAGATCATCTACGAGCTATTTTGAAAGCTTTGGAAGAAATCAACTTGTTTTATACTCTAAAGAAGTGTACTTTTCTTACTAGTAAACTTCTATTTCTTGGTTATATTGTGAGTTCAGAAGGTATCCATATTGATGATGACCTAGGTAAGGCGGTTAAGGATTTGCTGTCACCAAAGACTGTGACCAAGGTTCTAATTTTCATTGATTAGCGGCCTTTTATAGGAGTTTTGTTGGAGATTTTAGTAGTATTGTGGCACCTATTACTAATTGCTTGAATTAAGGTCCGTTCAATTGGACTAAGTGAAGATTAAACTAATAACAAACTTGAAAGAGGAAGAGAGGTTATTTTTAGTAAGAGAGGGTTGGATGAACACTTAGAGAGAGAAAGTAAACATATATTAATGTGTGTAAAAATGAGCAACCAACCACATCTCCAAGGCACGGAGAGGTGTTTATATACTTACAATGGATGGTGGGCTTGGGCTTGCATGGGTTTATCCATGGGCCTTTAGCTAACTAACTATGTAAGTTTCTAAAAATTACTTAACGAGCTAACGACAGTTATCTATGGAAGCGACCGACACTTTCCTAGGAATTTTGTATTCCTAACAATCTCCCCCTAAGGGAGGTCGCTCCATTTTACAAAAACTTAAACTTAGCATACTATGATTTATCTTTAGTCTTAAGCTTATTTAACTTCAAACATTAATCTTGTGATTTGATGTAGTGATCATAGACTTTAGGTCTTGAGCTTGTTCCTTAGCTTGTATTGAATGTGATCTTGAACACCTTGAGATCATCGACCAAGCATAATCTTGTTTCTCCATCTTGTAAACTTTGCCATATTGTGAACTTGTGACTTTTGGACCGACATGCTCATACCTTTCTTGATTTGCTGACTTGAAAAGCTTTAATGTTGCATCTTTCTTGAAATTCTTTAACTTTAACACTTCGTTACTTTGAGAAAAGAAGTTCGTACAGAATTGACGAAACTTCTTTGAAATTCTTTACTTTTTAATACTTTTCCGTCACTTCAAGAAAGACGTTCGGTATCAGAGTAGCGGAAGTCTTGAAACATGTACTTGAGCTTTCATGATGTCTTTATGTTTGTCGGTCGGGTATAATCATGTGGCTATAAATCTTGTGAGTCAGCTGGAATCATGTACATTCACCTCCATCTTTAAGTATTCTCTATTAAAACAGTTAGCAATAAAGCGAGGGAACGAATATGGCTTTGTTATTCACCCATGTTTGGTTAGAGTAACCTTCAAATTCGTGAGGATCGACCTATGATTAGGTAGATTCAAATTAAGAAGAATCTCATTGACAGGATTTCCAGCTAAAGTATCGAATCTTTCTAACACATGTGTTATCATCAAAGCAGAATTCAACAAACTCATCATCATGATCTGCATTATTGAATCATCCTCAAAAGCAGACAACACAATTAGAGTGAACCAGCGAGTTACTATCTCACCGATTGAAATAAAAAATTGATTTAAAAATCAATCGACGTGTCACTTGCTAAAGTGGTTTTGTGACACATCGAGAGTGTTAATCATTTCAAAATTCATCATCAATCGTCAATTCATAACCTGGAACAAGTTTGATTCTTATAGAATCGCACCATCATTTCTTTCCAGTTGTCACAAGTTTGATTCATAAAGAATCGCACAAGTCACCTACCGTGAGCTTGTTTGATGTTGGCTTAAGCAGGATTTCCATCTTTATTGTGAATACTTGAGTATCACTTAGATGTTCTGGCAAAATCACAAGGATAATGCGTAGGACTCTTTATATATTTCTCGTTATTCACATTGTGTGAGATAGCAAGCATAATTTTGACAAGTGTCCTAATGAGATTTATGGATGATCTCTTTTAGCTCTAGACTCAATAGTGCACTTTTGTTTTAGTGATCAGAGGCTGGAGCAGACTGCCACCTTTTCAATATCAACTAACTCGGAGTGAGAAAGTCAACAGAAATGCGTGTAATCTCCATGAGAAATGAAACAAGAGTCTGTTGAGAGACCTTGAGTGGCTAGGGAGGGTTGTGCATAGCGTCACTAGGTCCATGTATGTCTTCAATGTCAGACAATAGCTTAGTGTTTCTAACAGTTTATGTATTGACCCAGTTTTTGCCTAAGTATATGAAGGGCTTATTTCTTTACACCTTTTATCCTTACATTTCTTTTTCATTCTTCAACCCCTTCAATGCTTATCGAGACTTCATAACTAACACCTTCTTGGGTTTGTTCCAGTGTTAGCTCCATTTCAGTTGGCATTATTCCCGATTCTTACTTTTTCTCCATTTGTATCATACCTAAGGACTTCTACAATAACTAGTGGATATATCTGGGTAGATCCCTCCGGTTTTGGCTGGATCATGGGATTTGAATACCTATCCCTAACTACCTTATAACTCCATAAATTTAAGTACATGGTCGGTCTTTTGGGTATTCCATCACAATCAAGGCCAAAATCATTGAAAAGTTCAATCAAAGTGTTTGATATAAATATCCAAAGATTTACACTTTGAGAGTTTTTCATCATCACTAAAAGCTCCCCCTTAACAGGTGCATCATAATCGTAGTACATGCTAAGTGTGGAGTGCATTGAGTCCATTTTATCTGATCATATTTCAATACAAATTAGATTCAGTTTAATCATATTTTCTCCCCTTATCCAAAATATTAATCCCTTGATATTTTATATATCAATTGATTAAACGTTCGAGGACAAAATGTTACACAATAGCTAATCAGGAACATTTTAATGCTCCCCCTCAATATTTAAGGGTTTATAAGACAATGCTGAGTATAATAATTTGAAAAAATTTAAATATACTAAGAAATTCTTGAAAATTTTGTACTCAAGCACTCCTTAATATTACCATAATGTCTACACAACATATATCAAAATACACAAGTTTTTTATTATTCACGTGAGGATTTCCACTTTTAAGATGAGGACATTCATATTGATAAATCATATGGCCTTTGCAGCATCGAAAGTCACCCTCCCGTACGGTCCTCCCACTAACAAATTTTTCCTCCAAGCTCCCGCAATAAATCCTCCTGGTCTTTAGCTGTATATCAATTGACTTGATCATAGCTCCTGCTTTATCTCTATCACTTTGTCTCCAGATAGTCTGTGGCAGATACGGCATCCGAATTCCTTTGAGAAGGTCATTAAGAGCAGTCCGAACATCATTGAGTGTACCGTCACTAAACTTGTATAGTTCATCAATACGCATCAATCTGTTCTTCTAGTCTTTGTTCTGGTAAATGAATCCTCTAGGATTGGAGTATGCTGAATAAGCTTCCCTTCGTTTAAGATCTGATCTGTACGTATCTGACTTTGTGAGGTTGAGCTTCTTTTGGTAACTTTCAACACCTAACTGAAGGTCTTCCACACGCCTTTGAATGAAAATGCTTCTTGTAAATATTCACAAGGAGACATTAAAAGCTAAGTGTTCTTCAACAGTGAGATTTATCAACTTGCCTTGAACAAGAAGAAGTAGCATGTCTTTGATGTATTGAATGCGAAGCCTTTTGAAATCGCCTTCTTTGAATTTGTACAGCTTGTCATCATCTCTACAAACAGTGATCCAATCCAGATGCTTGTAATTATGTCATTCGACAATCTCTAGTTTGGTAACAGCAATGATTCTGCGTTTGGAGTAGACATCTCGAGCAGATTCTCTGTTAACCGCAAATCCATAGAATTGTTGTCGTTTTCGCCCCCAATGTGAGTTTCCCCAGAGTGCATGTTTGTCATAGCTAACCGGCACTTAACTCCACATTCTGTTAGGGACCAAATCTTCAATCTATTTGATGTGACCATAATCTGCAGCCTTGGTCTTCGTTACTAAAGTTGTATATTTTTGGTTTGAGACATCATCACTTAGATATTCAAGGTCGTTGTTGATGAAGTGATCAAAAGGTATGACACGATGACCTCGAGAGTTAGGTATCAATGGTAGTGACTTGCGCAAATCATGTGGATATTGCTGACCTCCAGGGTTGTTCCAGTCTAATTGATCAGTGGTTTCCTTTTAGACTTCTTCAAAGAAGTATTCGAGCTCCACCAGACTCTTACATGATCTTTTCATCAGCTCGAATGTTGGACCGGCTAACAACTCTGGAGTTAAAGTATCAACTTTAAGCCGGTTCATCATAAATGCTGAGAAGTCAAGAGGAGTGTCCATCAACTCATTAAACGACTCACGTGGATCTTTCATCTGGTCCAAAGAGCTTATCCAAGGTTGAACGGGTCCATGAGCATCAGGCAAAGTCTTGTTCCAATCACGAGCGGGAGTAGGAGGTTTTGCTGGTTTCTGAAACCAATCAGGACGCTGAGAGGTCTCTTCATCAGGTTGATCATCAGTAACTCCTGTTTTGAACTCCTGATGTATGGGTTCTTCCAAATCTTTGGCAGTGTGCATTGGATTCTCTGCTTGAGCAGACTTGTGATGAGATTTGGACCCTTTAATTAACTTGCCAGTCGTCTTGGAGGTCTTTTCCTTTGGATCACTGGTTAACTCAGGTTCTTTTCCCGCTCTTCTTCTCTTGGACCCCCAGTTTGATCCAACGGAGGGTTCTTCATCTTTATCCTCATCATCTCGACGTCTCTTAAACGAGACAGTATCTCCATATGTGCTAAGTATGAGTTTGTCACTTTCGTATGCATCAACTAATGCCTTGTAGAGATTCTTCTATTCATTAGATCTGTGGATTGACTTGTTACTCTCCATCTTATCTATGAGAATCTTCTTTAGATCAAGTTCAAACAGGTTAGCGGCTACAACATGGGATGTCTTTGATTCATTAGATAAACGAGTCCGAACCTTTGCTTCGAGTTGTTCATTTTACAGTCTTCTCATTTTTTTGGCAAAATCTTAGTGATTTGCACCTTAACCTGAGCTTTGACTTGATCTTTGATGATTTTCTTGATGTTGTCATCAATTTTGTTGATGAAGTCTTCATTTTCAGCTTGAGCTTCATCTCTTAGTCTTTCTGACTGTAACTGAATAGCTGTTTGGATGGCTTCATGCATCTTGTTGGCAAGGTATGCATTAACAATGCCGGGAATTATAGAAATTGCTTCAACAAATTGGTTTGTTTGCTTGAATTTTGAAAAATCGCTTTCTAAAGTTTTTAGTTTGTGGTCAAACCCAAATAAAGAGCCAAAGTTAGGAAGATCTTGGAGGGAGGAGCTTGGAACAGTTGCTGGTGAGGGAACTGGTGTTTGTTGTGGATGTGTGATGAGAGGAGTAGGTGGTGGAGGAAGAGTTATTGTTGACAAAAGAGGTGGCTTAGCAACAGTAGTAACCGGAACATCTACCAGTGAAGTTGACTCAGTGTTAAGATTAAATAAAGAGTCAATACCTGTATCTGGACATTCGCACCATGAATTTTTTTCTTCTTCTTCATTTGTCCCCTCTTTATTTTGTTTATCTCCCTCAACATTCGCACCATGAATTTCTTCATCATTAGTGGATTCAACATGAGATAGTGTTTGAACCCGAGGATAAAAGCTATCTTCTTCTTTATCTTCTTCATCATGAGTGAAAAATTTAGGATGAACGAATTCATCACCATCATTGTCTGAATCGGTTTTCTCATCATCATCACCTTGACTTTCATCATCTTGATTATCAGCATCGTCATCATCATCTTCATTCATGCCTACTTCATCATCATCCTCCTCTTCACTAGACTTCCAAGAGATTTACTCGTCATCAGATCCATATGTTGGTACATCGGAAACCCCTGGTATATCACCAGTTCCTTCATCTGCACCTGAGCCACTGACGTGAGAGCTGTGAGTTTGTATCAGGCTTCTTTTTGTGGCTAGCTTTATTTGTTTAGCTTCTGTTAAAGCAACCTCAGATAGCACTGTTAGACCTTTAGCTTTGGACATCTTTGCAAGTTGCTTCTTTTTGGCAGGTTTAGCCGCCTTTGCTGAAGTCTTTAGTCTTTTGACTTTAATAGTTGGAGGAGTCTTTGCCTTGTCAGATTCGACTTGCTTTTTCTTTACACTTTCTTTTGTGTTTGGAGGTTCAACACCTGAAGCAATGGCATAGTACTTTTTGTATGATTCAGAGATTTTGATGTATTCATTCGTCAATTCATTAGGCAACATGACACCATACAACTGCGTGTCTTCATGCCTAGAGAAAACCTTGATCGTGGTGAACATGGGGTCATCCCTGGCAAAGTGCCAATTTACCTTGTTCCTTCTTGGAATTGATTGAACCTTAGTCATGAAGAAGTTGACGATGACCTTGGTGAAGCGCGGGTAGTACATCTCATTACTCCTCTTGACATTCTTGTTCTCTACTTGATAAACAAAGTCCTCCTACAGAAGGTA
The DNA here is from genome assembly GCA_026074375.1 of Tanacetum coccineum. Taxonomy (NCBI): domain Eukaryota; kingdom Viridiplantae; phylum Streptophyta; class Magnoliopsida; order Asterales; family Asteraceae; genus Tanacetum; species Tanacetum coccineum. The sequence goes on from BQNB010003795.1 coordinate 38,472, forward strand.
GGCAAAGCCTATGTTCTTCTTATGGTACATGCCCCAAAGGATTTAAGCTTGGGATAGTCACAGGGTAACAGGCTAACTAACCACAGGGACTAACAATGTTAACTAGAAAAGACAAAATTACACAAATGGTCCCTGAAGTGGACCCCGACTGCAAGGTGGGTCCAACAGCTTATTAAGCAAAAGTCAAAGAAGCAAAGTTGTAGAGGACCTTTAGCTTATCATTTTTCATAAAAGGAGTAGGTGCTGAAGTGGTCTAGATAAGCCAGAAAAGCAGCTTATTGGCCTGAAAGAAGCTTAATAACTAGAAAAGCTTTATTTGGCTTTATTTCATTAAGCTAATAAAGCTCAAAATAAGCTTGAAAGTGATGCACTACTTAAACTAAACTAAAACTTCTATTTTATCTAAATGTTGATGGAATAAGCCCTAAATAAGCCTGAGCAGGATAACTATTTTATACTATGTTTATGGGAAAGCAGAAAAATGGCATTTTTGAACCTGAATTAAGCTAGGCTAAAAGCAAAATTAAGCTACAAGATTTTGGGATATTAAAGAACAGCTTAAGGTCTAAATTAATCTATAAAAATCCAAGGCCCTTATTAAGCAAAATTAAAAGAAAAGGGTGGCTGAATTTATGCTTTTGCACCAGGGGAGCCCCCACAGTGACTGAAAGGGCTTATTTGGGCTTATGAAAATAAGCCCAAAAAGGAGGTTTACCCCAAACAAACCCCAAACAGTTGAAAAGGGGTGGTAAATAAGCTTATTTTCAAAGTTTGAGGGGTTAGGGCTTATTTAAAGCTGCTGATTATTGGGCTTAAAGATGGGGGATTTCACAAACACACATGCATACATACACACTTGGTGACTTGGTGTGTCACAATTACAGGACAAAGGGTCTCTCTTTTTGGCTTTTTGTAACTTAAACAACACAAGAAATGAGGAGCTTAAGCTGTTTCAACAGCTTAAGCTCTTATGGTCATTTGGGCTCATTTAAACTTTGACAGATTATAGAAACAACTTAAAAACTTGTTTTCAAATTAAAAGAGGTGATTAAAATGGCCTAATGAAGCCTACACACTCAGCCAAAAGTGGCTGAGTGCACTTTGGACCCATGCAACAACCCATATGACCCATTTTGGGTCAAAACCAAACACCCCCTTAAATATATAAAATCGATTTTTTAACTGAATTTTGGTGAAATAAGGGTAAGAAAATGGTGTATAAGGGGTACTTAATCACTTTAACACACTCTTAAACAATTTAAACAGGATTTAAAAAGCTTAAATCATACTTGAAATTTCGACAATGGCACTTTTCTCAAAAACTCTTAACTTTTATTTAAACTGAAAGTGGTTACAACATAAAGCTTTAAAATGACTGATTTACACTAGTATGATTAAAAGAAGACTTGGAATTTAATAATTAAGCTAAAAAAAAACATAAAATGGTGTAAAGTTGCTTCGGCTTGTTCCTTTTTTCTTTTATAAGGCCTCTCACCTCGCTTGTGTTGATGTGCTAGCTGTGAGTGTAGAAGTAATCCAAAGCAATCCTAGCCCTTTGTTTTGTCTTGTCTTCATCTCACCATGAAAGGGTTTTCGGGGTTGAGTGATTTGCAAGTGGGAAGGGGTATAGGTGAGCTGTGAGTGTGGGGATAGGTGAGGGTGAGCTGGGAGAGTACTTGGGAGGTGGTTTTGGGGGTGAAACCGTGGGGAATGGGTGGTTTGGGTTTGGCGGGAGGTGGTTATGGTACAAGGGTTGTTTACAGGTTTAAAAGAGACTAATGGGGAAGAGCAAGGATGCCCTCACCTTTCATTCTTTGTTCATTTTGTTTTAAAGCAAGAAAACTAGTAAAAATAAGTTTAGAGGATTACACATTAGGTCCTTGGCTTTATAACAAAATAATTAAGAAGTTTAGTTAATTCAATTTCAGTCCCTGCTGTTTATTAATTAAAAGGGTTAAAGAAAGTTTAAAATTTTTGGCAAAATCTTGGAGACTTGTGCTTTAACTTGTTCTTTGACTTGATCCTTGATTATTTTCTTAATGTTGTCATCAAGTTTATTGATGAAGTCTTCATTTTTAGCTTGAGCTTCATCTCTGAGTCTGTCGGACTGTAACTGAATAGCTGTTTTGACGGCTTCATGCATCTTGTTGGCAAGGTAAGCATCAACAATGCCAGGAATTAAAAAAACTACTGTAGCAAATTAGTTCGTTTGCTTAAATTCAGAGAAGTCGGTTTCCAAAGTTTTTAGTCTATGGTAAAACCCGAATAAGGAACCAAAGTTGGGAAGATCTTGTAGGGAGGAGCTTGGAACAGTTGCTGGTGTGGGAACTGGTGTTTGTTGCAGATGTGTGATGAGAGGAGTGGGTGGTGGAGGAAGAATTGTTGCAGACAAAAGAGGTGGCTCAGCAATAGTAGTAACCGAAACATCTACCAGAGAAGTTGACTCAGTGTTAAGATTAAATATAGAGTCAATACCTGTATCTGGACTAGGGTTGAGCATGTTAGAAACGAAGCCAGATGACACAGAAGAACTCTGTTGTTGACCTTCAGGATTAACCGGAGTTATAATCACATGAGTGTCTTCTATTACTTGAGTAGTTTGAATGATAGTGCGTGGAGCATCTGTCATTTCAGTATCTCTTCCCTCCAGATTGACGTTCACGTCCTTGTATAATTCATTCGCTTCGTCCTCTTCATTTGTCTCTTCTTCATCCAGTTCTTCTCCCTCAACATTCGCACCTTGAATTTCTTCATCACTGTCTTCATCATCAGTGGATTCAACATGAGAAGGTGTTTGAACCCTAGGATCAAAGCTATCTTCTTCTTTATCTTCTTCATCATGAGTGGAAAACTTAGGATGAACAAAGTCATCACCATCGTTGTCTGAATCAGTCTGCTCATGATCTTGTCCATCATCATCATCATTATTGTCATCATTTTCATTATCAGTATTGTCATCATTCTGATCATCATCATCGTTGTCATCATCATCTTGATTATCAGCATCGTCATCATCATCATCATTTTTGCTTTCTGCATCATCATCTTCATCGGAACTGGATTTCCAAGAAATCTGCTCATCATCAGAACCATATTTAGGTACATCGGGAACCCCTGGTGTAACACCAGTTCCTTCATCTGCACCTGATCCGCTGGCATAAGAGCTATGGTATTCAGTCAAGCTTCTTTTAGTGACAATTCTCATTTGTTCTTCCTCCGTCAATGCCACTTCTGATAGAGTCTCTAATCCTTGAGTGGGTTGCTTCTTCATACTTGGTTTAGTCACCTTAGCAGTTGTCTTGAGTCTTTTGCCTTTTGTAGCTGGAGGAGTCTTTGCCTTGTCAGATTCAACTTGCTTCTTCTTGACACTTGCTTTTGTTTTTGGAGGTTCAGCTCCTGAAGCAATGGCATAGTACTCTTTGTAGGATTCTGAATCTTTGATGGCTTCATTTGTCAAATCAATAGGCAAAATTGCACCATACAGCTGAGTGTCCTCATGCCTAGAGACAACCTTTATCGTGGTGAACATGGGGTCATCCCTGGCAAAGTGCCAATTTACCTTGTTCCTTCTTGGAATTGATTGATCCTTAGTCATGAAGAAGTTGACGATGACCTTGGTGAATCGAGGGTAGTACATCTCATTACTCCTCTTGACATTCTTGTTCTCTACTTGATAAACAAAGTCCTCCCACAAAAGGTAGGCATAGTCTACGTTCTTCTTATGGTACATGCCCCAAAGGATTTGAGCTTGGGATAGTCGAAGACTGTCATATCCTGTACTTTTACCACTCAGACACTTGTTGATAACCGCAGCAAATGATCTCCAAGGTTGATGTAGCTTGTTGACATTGACATCGGTGATCACCTTTATCTCTCCACTGTGACCAAGATCTCTTAGAAACGTGAGAATTTCCTCTTCAAAGGGTAGTTCCTCGAATTGCTGATCAGGGAGTTTAGGGCATATTTGAAGCATTTGTCTGAAGTACTCAAGATTCACAATATGTTTCTTGTTGTTCATTTTGAAGCGAATCGAGTGGTGATGAACTTTAGCAGTGGCCCAAAACTCTTGCATGTATATTTCAGGAACATCTGCCGTGATCTGGAATGCTTTGTAGAAGGGAGTGAGTTTCAAAACATCATAAACCACTTGAAGAGTTGCTTCTTTGGACTTGAGGTCTGAGCTTAGTCGAAGATTACTTTTGCCAATCTTGAGTCGGTTGGCAGGAGCAACTAAAGCGTCATCCAATGCAATCTGTTCAGCTCTTGTGGTGTCCATGGTTCTGCTTAAGAAAGAATCAATACAGTTTTTATATATAACCAAGTTTATATATAACTATATAGACCTTTTATGTGAACACTTTATGTTTTATCATGATGTGAAAATTTTCATTAAGTTTTAGAACCTCTAAGACTTTTCGCACTTGTAAAGATCTTATTCCTCTGAATGGCAACTTAGATAGACTTATATTTTTAAGGGATTAAGGCAACTTTTTTGACAATTTAGGAATCGTGATCATTAGATATCCTAAGACGTATTTTAGTTAACCTTGATTTAACCTTGTTTTAAGCCTATGTTTACTCAATTAGATAGCATAATTAACCAATTTTAATTAGCCTGCTAAGTTAAGTTTTAATTTGCCTTCAAATTGGAATTTTGATCTTAAGTGATTTTGGTCTAAGTCTGTTAGATCAGTTTCTTAAAGATTTCACTAGATCAGGTCCTTAATGAGAACATCTAGATCGGGTCTTTAAACAAATCTATTAGATCGAGTCCTTGATGCTTGAGCTAGATCGGGTCCTTGAGAATAACTAGATCGGTCCTCAAATGTATGAACTAGTTCGGTTTCCAAAGTGAATTGACTAGATTGGTTCTCAAATGGACATGATTAGTTCGGTTACCAAAGGAACTTGACTAGATCGGTTCCCAAAGGACATAACTAGATCAGGTTTCAAAGTATTTGACTAGTTCGGTTCCCAAAGAACAGAACTAGTTCAGGTCTCAAAGGATTTGACTAGATCGGTTCACAAGGGTCTTGACTAGATCAGTTCCTAAAGGACCTAACTAGTTCGGTTCCTAAAGTGTCAGGATTAGATCGGTTTCCAAAGAGAGATGACTAGTTCGGGTTTCACATGTTATAACTAGAAGATTGGTTCCCAAAGTGATTTTGACTATATCCGGGTCTCACTCCTAAAAACTTCACAAGTACGATTTTTTTTGCATTTACACTTGTTATTTTAGCACAACTTAGCATGAGAACAACATTTAGGAACATTGATAACAAATTTGAATCCACTATAATCGATCAAGAACAATACATTAACCGATCACTTTCCACACATAATATGTCACATATATTCATGAAACTACATATCAAGGGAATAATTTTTAAGATTCAAACGCATTCTGGAATAGATAAACAAGCGTTCTATTACAAAACCCACAAACCATTTTCCATTTCTCCCAAAACCTAAATATTCGACCAAACTAACTAGACAAGAACACATTCATGAGGAGTCCAAATGAAAAACTGCTTTAAATGGGTGTTCAGCACTCCAAAGCAAACAATACCCCTTACTCAATTTAGGGTTTTATGCAGTTTTGATTTGATGAACCCTAATTGGATTATTAGGGCTTTTCGAGATCAAACCCGTATGAAAACTTGATTTGACTGAGATATAAGTTGTTTGGAGTGAGATGAACAAGATCTTAGTTATACCTTATGCGAGATAACAACAGGAAGATGAGAACAAGCAAATGGCAATTTCAAATGGTTTGGGAGGTGGGTTCGTGCGTGTGTGAGTAAAAACAGACGAGTGGGGGGTGGATGGTGTTTATAAAACAATTATTGTTTTTAACATATTCGCCCCCTCATGTTTCTTATCTTTTTCATTTTCACTAATAAGTTTTACTAGGCAATTAAAGTTTAACAATAGGCACAAATGGTCCCTAATGTTTTTAACTAACATACCCTAAAAAACTTGAATTCACACAATTACTCCCTAAAGGCATAAACACATAACATATAAGGCACACATAAGCTAAATGTAATTAACTTTCCTTAAGAATGATATTCCGTTATTGTTTAAAACCTTTTTCCTTTTAAGCACATTATTAATATGAAGAAGATATTTGACATTTTCTCCCCCTCAAACAATGACCTGTTTTCTATTTAAAGAGCTGTAGTCGTTGTTGGAGTGGTCAAATGTCTTTGAAAAAACATTTTCTGATGAAGCAGTGGTATATCATTGAAAAAACAAACACCAAAATAAGATTTCTCTTATTTTCACACATAAGCGCACTGACACGTACACTTATGGTAATATAGGAAGCACGGGTTGTGATGCAAAGTAATCACAAGCCTTTGCATGGTCATAAAGTAGACCATGCCCGAGAATAAATTCCCGTTGAGAGGTCAAGTTTCCTTTTTGACGAAATACTTGCCTTTAAGATGATGACCGGGTTGCTATCTGAAATAATAGCAAGCCATTTTTGGCATGTTTTGAAAACATTTAGAACTTCTGCTCGAACTTCATTTACAATCTCGTATCATTATTGAATGACATTTCTAAGACCGTAAATGTTATCGATTTTCAGAAGACATGCCATTATTACCTTTTTTATATTTTTCTCATTTTTTAATTTTTTCTTTGGTTTTATATATATTTTATATTTTTGTATTTTGTTTTAATAAAAAAATTCTAAAAATGAAAAATCTTTTTGGTTTTTTTGGTTTTGAATATATACATATGATACACAGGATATCAGAATAGGTACCACCACTATTCTTCAGCTTCATCTGCCAACTGTTTCAGTGTCTCAGGCGTAAAACTTCGCATTCCCAGCTTGTTGATAAGAAATTCAATTCTTTCTCTGCATAGGGCTTTAGTGAAGATGTCCGCTAGCTGATACTCCGTGTTGACAAAGTAAAGCTCTACTACTCCATTCTCCACTTGCTCTTTGATGAAGTGGAATCTGATGTCAATATGCTTTGAGTGAGAATGTTGAACATTGTTGCAGCATAAGGCAATAGCGCTTTTGTTATCACAATACATTGGAATTTTATTGAATCCAAGGCCATAGTCGGTAAGTTGTGATCTCATCCAAAGGATTTGAGCACAACAGCCAGACATAGCAATATATTCAGCTTTCGTACTGGATATCGCAACGCTTTTCTGCCTTTTTGATGACCAGCTAACAAGTCTGTCTCCCAATAATTGCATACATCCAGAAGTACTTCGTCTAGTATCTTGGCAACCCGCGTGATCAGCGTCTGCATAAGCTGTTAGAGCAATAGAAGAATCCTTTGGATACCAGAGTCCCCGATTTATGGTTCCTCGTAGGTATTTAAAGATCCTTTTTACAGCATGGAGGTGCTTTTCGGTAGGCTTTGCCTGATACCGGGCACACATGCATACACCAAATGTTAGGTCTAGTCTACTGGCTGTAAGATACATATGGGTGCCAATCATTCTACGATAGTGTGTAGGATCTATGGCTTTCCCTTGTCTATCTTCATCCAGTTTGGATTTCTCCACCATGGAAGTATCCACGGGGTCACTAGATTCCATACCATATTTCTTCAAAGATTCTAGAGCATATTTAGATTGATTTAAAAAAATGATATTTTGCCCATCATCAACATCGTAAACTTTGAACACAATATTTTTAAGAAAATGTCACATAATTCAGGTGTAGTAGATGCAAAGATTATATCATTAACATAGATTTGTACTAGGAGAATATATTTGCCTTGTCTTCTGATAAACAATGTGGGATCCACGGTTCCTTTAGAGAATTCTTAAGAGAGTAGAAACTTCGACAATAAATCGTACCACACGCAGGGAGCTTGTTTCAACCCATATAGAGCCTTCTTAAGCTTATACACATGATTCGGATTGTCTTGATCCACAAACCCGTCCGGTTGACTGACATAAACTTCTTCGCGTAGAATGCCGTTCAAGAATGCTGTCTTAACATCCATTTGGTAGACGATCATATTCATGTGAGCAGCATATGCGAGGAAAATTCGAATAGCATCGAGTCTAGCCACTGGAGCAAAGGATTCCTCAAAATCAATTCCCTCTTCTTGACGGTAACCACGAGCAACCAAGCGAGCCTTGTTCTTTAGAATTCCTCCCATTTCATCAAGTTTTACCTTATAAATCCATTTTAAAGTAATAATCATCACTTTATCTGGACGTGGAACGAGTTCCCAGACTTCAAGACGATCAAATTCATGTAACTCCTCTTGCATTGCTTCAATCCAACATGCTTGAGTTAATGCGTCTTTATAGTTCTTTGGTTCAACTGATGTGAGAAAGGCATCGTAGTAACAAAATAAAGCTTGTTCATGGAGTTGGAGTCTTGTGGAAACAGGTCTTTCGAGTTCACCGATGATGTTTTCTAAAGGATGATCCTTGGTCCATTTGGTAACGTGTTCTGAGTTAGGAGTAGCAGTATGCACAACAGTAGGAATAATATCCGAAGAAGAAGATGCTTCAGAATCGTTTTCTAGAATTGGAATACCAAAGAACGGATCGTTATTCATGTGTGCAACATCTAAGTCATGATTGTCTTCTTCAACATCGTTAGGAATGACAGGAGATTGAGTTTCGGGTGTTGTTTGAGAGTTACTAGGTGATGGTGCATCTTGATCAACAGTTGTTGAGGAAGGTGAACCGGTTGATGCAGCTGGTTCTGGAGCAACTACTTCAGGAATTGGAGCAATGACTTCAGGGGCTGGGTGATCAACACTAGGTGGAGGAGTGAGTAATTCATCAAACAGCGGTTGAAACAAAAGACACCAATAAGTTTTTGAAGGTGGTACAAACGGTGTTGAAGGAGGAGGGTTTGGCACGAGTCCTGAATTGATTGTTGCAGGAGTCATTTCATGAATTGCGGGTCCTAAACTGCTGTCTCAATGATTCGTCTGGTACGTCGGTTGTAAATTCGAAATGCTTTCTTTGTGGGTGCATAGCCAATGAAAATACCAATATCAGCTTTTGGTTGTAACTTGCCCAAGTTCTCGCTATCGTTTGTCGGATAACAAAGTGCACCAAATACATGGAAGAATGATAAGTCAGGAAGTTTGTCATGCAAAAGCTCATATGGTGTTTTGCCGTGACGAAGACGTATGACGGAACGATTTTGGGTATAACATGCGGTAGCAACTGCTTCTGCCCATAAGAATAACGGAGCTTTTGCATAAATCAACATTGTGCGAGAAGCTTCAATTAGCGTATAATTACGTCTTTTAACGACACCATTTTGCTGTGGAGAGCGAGCAACAGATGTTTCATGAGAGATGCCAACCTTCTCATAATATTCACGCAAAGTTTGATTAACAAATTCAGTTCTATTATTTGTTCTGACTCTTCGGACATGCACTTTAAGCCACACTTAGATCATCTTGAGAAACTTGATTATGAAATCTAGAGCTTCATCTTTTGACCTTAAGCACTTAACCCATGTAAATCAAGAGTAATCATCGACAATGACGAGAATGTACTTCTTTCCATTAACACTTGCAACACGCATTGGTCCACAAAGATCCATGTGCAAAAGATAGAGTTTTTCTTGGTTGGTGTCTTCAGATTTAGGTTTGTGGGGTTTCTTCTTGCTTTTTCCCATTGCATATGCAGAACACAGATAGTCCTTTTCAAACTTTAGCTTAGGAAGACCTCGAACAAGACCATGTTTAGCTAAATGGTTGATTGCACTAAAGTCAGATTAGACGACGAATTTTTCCTAAATGTCTGTGCATAGCAGGACTTTGTCTTTGAGGCCTTTGACAAGAGACATACAGGAGAGGACGTCATCATATCTCCAAGAGACAGAGTATACAGATTGTTGCCTCGAGATCCAGTCAATAGATCAACACCTTCTAGATTACGAATGAAGCAGGTGTGTTGACGAAAAGCAACTTCAATGTTTGAATTATAGAATTGCCCAACGGAGAATAAGTTGTGTCCAAGTCCTTCTACGTAGTAAACCCTTGATATCGTAACATTCCCAATCTGATAATCACCATATCCCAATATCTTTGCCACGTGATCTTTTCCGAATTTGACAGTACCCAAAAAATTTATTGACGAAATTGGTAAGCTGAGAGCGATCTCCGGTCATATACTTGGAGCAGCCGGAGTCCAAATAATAGAGAACAATTTGGACGACATGCATTCATCAAGAGAGGCAAATGGAACTTCAAAAACTATGGATCCCCAAGATTAACTGGGTTCCTTTTTGTTAGCAGATACAGATTTAAGAACTTTAGATTTGCTAACGGGAACATTAGTTTTAGATTTCCTAGGTTTTCTTGAGTAAACCAATGTTACGACAGGCTTAGGTGGTTCATTTTCTAGAGCAGTTGGTTTCCTAAGGGGTACTTCAGTAGTTGTGGTAATCCTAGTTAAAGGGCATGCATTTCCTACTATAGTGAAGGTCCGACCAGTAGGTCTCCAGATATATCCAATATTTGTAAACCCCTTTCCTGTTGGCTTCTAAACTTTTCTCTTTGAACTTTTCATAACAGCTTTAGATTTTACACGAGCATTCATATTATTGATAAAATCAAGAACACACATATCATGATTATCAAAAAGCATGAAACCATTACACTAAACACATTTAAGTTTAGAATTTGCATTAAGCTTGGAATGCTGCACATAAGCAGTTCCTTTAGGTGCAACAACACAGTCTTTATTTTTTAAACTATATTTAACTTTCCTAGGGTGGGCTTCTACTTTATTCTTCTGAGTACTACTTGGTGTTTGCAGAATCTTATCTTTCTTTGTATTGCCTGAAGGCTGTGATCCGCTAGCACTAGTAGACAGTTTTACTCCTGTAGAAGACAACATAGGTTTGTTAGAAACTAGGTTTGATGTAGAGGCTGTTTTTTGTGATTGTGTTTCCTGAGGATTTGACGGGCTTAGTGAATCTAACTCTTTTGTCCTTGTTCTTTGGGGTCACAACCACTAATTTTCCATCAGTATTGTTGATACTAGGACAGGTTTTACTGATGTTTGTAAGCAACTCCTGAATTAGTTTAGCATACCTACAGGCAGATTCTAATGAATGATCTAGTGGATATTTTGATTTAACCTGTTCAACTAGATCTCTAAGAACGGTAGCTTCTTCTTGAGTGTGCTTAATATAGGCAGAGTGAGCTGTCTTTTTATTCAACAATTTAGGGGTTATTGGTTCCACATCAATCTTAAGCATCTCTAGATTAATAGTGTGTTTCGTAACAACATTATCAACTAGAGCTTTTCCTTTAAGTTTCCTTAAATCATCCTTGAGAGTTGTAATTACCAAAACTTTTTCTTGGAGACTAGCATTTAAATCAGAGATTTCCACAGACTTTAGATTGACTTGATTAATTAAATCATCACATTGTTTTTTTGATCGAATACGTGTTGGTTTAATCGAGTCATAAAGTTGCTTATAGGTCTGTTTCAAATGCTCATTCTCAGCAATAAGCTTTGACACCCTATGATCCAATTCAATATTTATTGTTTCAATCTCCTCTAAGTCCTTTTTAATCTTATCCTCATTCATTTTTCCACTTAGAGATTTAATTCTCTCTTTCAACTTCTTTATGACCGTGTCTTTCTCTTGGGACTGAGCTTTCAATTCATTTAATTCAAACAATTGATCAAAACTTAGAGCACTTTGATTTGAAACAGAATTGTCCCTTTGAAAAATTTCTTGATTAAGTTGAGTATCAATTTCTAAAGAGATGCAATGTTTTTCAAGAGTGGTAAAACTTTTGAACAGTTTATTCTAAACCTCTTTTTCAACGAAATCCTTTTTGTTGAGAACCCCAGACTCAAGTTTTAGACACTTTTCACATTCATGCACATTCACAGAAGCATTATCCACAGAAGAATTCACAAGTATGTTCACAATATCTTTGCTTATTACTTGTTCCAAGAGTCGTTCATTTTCGTTCAAAACTTTATTCATTTTAACTTCAAATGTTTTTGACTCTAAACGATGTTATTCCATAGCCTGTTCTATTTGATGAAAGACATTTTGGACTTCAGAAAGTTCATCAATCAAATATTGATCGAATGTATTAAATAAGTCCTTCAAAGCTTTTACAAATGGAATTATTTCATCCCTAAAACAAGCTTTTGTATGTTCGAACCCCCATGACCCCTCAGTGATGGTTGTGGTCGTGGTTCTTTCTTTGACAACCACGTCAAAACCAGCAAGATGGTGTTTAAGTTTCTTCAAACTCGTATTAACCATGCTGACTTTAGGAAATTCCTTTGGAACCTCAACTTTGGTGGGTCTACTAGAAAGAGTGGGGTCTGAAGAATTCACAGAATTCTAAGACCAAAAGGCTTGTTCAACAGATAATTCAGTTTGTGGAACAAATCGTGTTTCAAAATCTTAAGAAAGTTGGTTAAGAACAGCATAATCGACTGGTGTAGTATTGACTTTCTTTTCTAACATCATAGGATCCTTTTGTTTTAAAAGCATTTTTGAACGACTCTCTTCAGCAAGCATTAGGGTCTCTTCGGAGTCAGGAATCACAATAGCACTCGTATTCTTAATGACATTACCATCATAAAGATTTGGTTCGAACTACTGAGCTTTCTTCAGATAGAAAGGATTTTGAAAACCTAGAGCTTGTTTAGTGGTATGATCATAGAAAAACTAAGGTTTCGTCAACATGTGAACAGTTTGTGCAGATTGATCTCTTTTAAAAACAATATTATCTAGCTGTTTGATCTTCTTTTCTAACGCAATCTCTCTATCGATGTTCCTAGATTCTTCTTTCTTAAAATCATTTTTGAGAAGAGTAACTGTTTGCATTAAAGATTCCTTTTCTTTTAAATGTTCAGAAAGAGTTTGTTTAAGACGATCAATCTCTACAGACTGTGCACTTGAATCTGAAACGTTATCATTACTCTTTAAATCAACATTTTGTCCTTCTTTCAAAACTTTAACTTGTTCCTTATATCTTTCAAGCTCAGCAGTTAAAGTATCATTGACACTTTTATTGTCCAGATTTATCTTGGTACAATTAACTACTTGGGTTTTTAGTTGTTCAATCACAGATAATATCAGTGCATCTTGTTGTGCAGAAGAGTTAGAATTCTAAACAGCTGCCTGTTGTGATTCAATCACATACTGAGAATAAGGAATGATATTGCTATCACTGGTTATTTCAGTCTCTGAATGATTCACAACATTCGACTGTTCAGAAGACGGCATCGCCTGCACAGCTTGATTAATCATATTGTTATTCACATTATCATGATTGTGTACCTCAGCGAGAGCATCTGAACCATAATGAGACAAATTCGCCATGAGAGCAACTTTGGCAGTGTTGAGTTCATCACAATCAGAGTCATATGCATCCAAATCATCGGCTTGATAAGCAGCGTTGTGAGTAATGACAGTCTGTGTGGCTTGACCTTCTGCAATTCCTGGATCTGCCAAAAATGCTAGTTCCTCCTCATGTAGAATTTGACCGTTTGCTTGAGCTTGTACCAACAACACTTTATCCTTAAACCACAAATCATCCCGTTTCCTCTTAGGTTTAGTGCACTGTTTGGACATGTGTCCTTCCCCTTTGCAGTTGTAACAAATAACAGTCCTTTGTTTCCTAGAATTGCTTCCACTTGCTCCTGGAGTGTAGGTCCTTGTAGTACCCACAACAAAAGAAGTGTGTCTCCCCTGAATTGGTTGTAAGGTCACTCTCCCATCATTAATGGTAGCTTGTTGCCTAGGGTTTGACGAATTCCTTAGCTGGTTATTGGTAGTAGGATAGCGGGAAGTGACAACAGCAGTCAAGAAAGACATCATGTGATTGATGGCATCAATGGGATCATCACCTTTCTAATTAATGGGATAATCACCTTTCTAATTAGACCTGAGTCTAGTTGGGGAAATTCAGATTGTTGGTTAACTGTGGGAGCATATTCCAATTGAGGGATGGATGATGGTGGAGAATAAACGTTGTGATGAACTGATGATTGATAATCATTGGATGGATAAGTGATTGAAAGAGGTGTTGATGATTGATTATTTGAGTATTGTTGAGACTGATAAGGTGAACCATGCTGTGGAGACTGATATGGTGAAACTTGTGGTTGAAATTGAGAGTTTTGGTATGAGTGCTGATGAGTTGGATAAGGAGACTGGGTCATCTGATGGGTTGCAACCAAAGCAAGCGGATCTGAGTTGCGTTCATGCATTAAACGAACCTCATTTGCATGAAATTCATGTTGTCCCAAGTAAGCATGAAGCTGATCAATGTTAGTTATGTGCAAATCCCGGACCAGTTTGACATCTGTCACAAATTTGCTCCACTCAGGAGGAAGAGTATTCAAAAACTTGGTGTTTACTTGAAATTGTTCCAGTTTCATATTGTAGATGTTCATGTCGTTGAGTAGCAGTGAAAATCTCAAGTAGAAATCACGTAGTGTTTCCCCCTTCTTATAAGCAAACTTATCGAATTCATCATAAAGCTTACACTCTCTTTATTGTTTCATCAATGAAGTTCCTTGCATGAGAAGTTGAATTCTTTCTCAAAGTTCCTTGGCGACTTTATGATTGCTAACCAATGCATAGACCTCTGGTGGTAGTCCTTGGAGAATGATATTTGCTGCCTTGATATCACAATCAGCTTGAATTGCTTCCGTAGCAGATAACTCAGAATATTTCTTTGGTCGTGTCACTCCATTTTCCTCAATTGAAGGCCAGATGAGTGGACCATTTTCAACGGATTCAAGGATCATTCGTCCATGTTGTCTATTCATCATGTATAGCTCTATTATGCTTTTCCAAGAATCATACATATCTTTTTCCAACATGGGTGGACGATTGTCAGCACCCAAAAAAATTGCTTTGTCAGCAAGAGTCGTCATTGAGAAATTTGTATGTTAAAAGATTATTGTTGGATCGAACAGTGGTAGAAAGAAATTGTGTTTGATTAAGTTGTATTTTAAGAGTTTTAATTCTTGAAACTACACGGGATTTTACAATTCTTGACAAAACAGGGAAAACAAGTTAATGTTTCACGGGATTTTACAAGTCAAAGAGATAAGCCGTATAATTTGGTAATTTGAGTTGTTCGGTTTTGATTAAACTTGACTAGTTCGGTGGTCTTTGAGAGTGACTAGATCGATTATCACTGAAGTAATCTAGATCGGTACTCACTGAAAAATATCTAGTTCGGTTCTCACTGAAAAATACTAGATCGGTTCTCACTGAAAAATAAACTAGATCGGTTCACACTGAATATAAACTAGATTGGGTCACGCTGACTATAAACGTAGCTCGGTTTCATTTCACACTGAATAACCTAGATCGTTTTCCATGTGACTATAAAACTATATATATCGGTTTCACACTGAAAAGCACACTAGATCGATACTCACTAAAAGATTACTTAGTTCTGGTACACATGAAAAATACTAGATCGTTACTCACGGATGAACTGACTAGTTCGGTATTTACCACAAAACCCCTTTTCCAGTCAAACTCAAAAAGACCACGATTATTGAAGATAGTTTTTCCGAAAATTTTGACCAAGTACTAAGCCTATAGGGACAAGAAAAATAAAAACTTTAAGGTTTTTAAGCCGAAAAATTTAAAATCAAGATTTTGACCTTTATAAAGCTAACGAACCCAAAATGACACAAAATAAAAGATTTTTGTATTAATCTATAGCCCACGACACCTTTAACCAAGATACTAGACAACACTACCTATGTAGATGATCTTTAGTGGGGAATTTTAACTAAAAACAAGAAAAAAAATCAAAAAACCCAATCAAAGACGAATGGTATTAAAAGTTTCACGAAAAACTTAACAAACACAATTATCTAAACACATCACGTTCCATGCTCTTGATACCAATTGTTAACTAATCAAATAACATACTGAAGAGAGTGAAATAGGTTGTATTAGTGAGAGAGAGAAGGGTTGGATAACACTTAGAAGAGAAAGTAAACATTATAATAAACTTGTAAATGGTGAAATAAATAAATCACAACCAACCACCCTCCAAGGCATGGTAGGTTTTATATATACTTACAATGGATCATTGTCATATGCCTTCATGTTTAATCCATGGGCCTTTTAGCTAACTAGCCAGTAAGTTTTCAAAAAATTAACTTAACGAGCTAACTACAATTATATATGGAAGTGACCGACACTTTCGTGTTCCTAACACACTTGAAGGAGTTTTGGTGTCTAGTGAATTCAAACTCTTGAGTAGGTAACTCGGGGAGTGGAGCAGGGCATGAAGGAGACCTTGTAGCCGAACCACTATAAATACTTGTGTGATTTATCCTTTTTGTTTATTCTTGTTAATTGTTGCCAAAAAATATATATACATATAGATCTTCAAACTAACTAAATAATTAAGTCAAAGTTTTAATTGGTAAAACTATTCAACCCCTCCTTCTAGTTTTCCACAACGACGTTGACATTGGTCGAGGGCACTTATTATTGGCCAAGGATGGATGACGATGTTGATACATTCGTACGGACATGCCTTATTTGCCAACAAGAAAAGATAGATCAAAAGAAGTCGGGAGGATTGCTAGAGCCTTTACCGACACCCAATGTTATAAATAACGTGAGGCATGGCATGGCGGCATGACCAAGCCTCACGCTTTTGCGGCTATGGCGTAACCTTTTGATGTGAGGGTTGTGAAGACTTCACATGAAGTTTTACAATCCCCTAGGCAGTGTATCTAATCGTTGCAATGTAGTATAGGCAAGACTCGAGGGTTGTTATCGTTCTCTAGGAGAATAGGTTGGGAAGGCTTGATCACGGTCTAACAGAATTCTAGAGGTTGAGAAAAGATTATTTTTTGTGTCTATATATTTAATAAAAAGCAGGTAAATCTATGGTTTGAGAGGTTGGTTTGTTTAACTAATTACTAAACTAATTAATATCTAATCTACTGGTGATAACTTTATGATAAGCAATTGTATTTACCTAATCATGCACTACTCCTCAGATTTCTTCTCCTAGATCCATTGCTTTGTCACACTTGTGATGATCTGTGTAAGTATTTCCTAGGTCATGAACGGATTACACGAACCCGCCGTCTATTTAGTATTCCGTTAAGGCAACGCACAAGTAAAGTAGTATGAAGACTATTACAAGGCCCCTAAGAGTATATTAAATGCATGTGAAATAACTTAAGAGGGATCAACCATATAGTGGGTAAGGTAGTATGAAGACTGTTACCGATGGTATCCTTTCTACACTACTCGCGTTTCCCTAGACATATCAACAGCGATACAGACAAAAGCTAGTTTTCTAAAGCCTAACGCACACATTCATCAACAAGAAGCAACATCAAAAGGATCTACAATCTTAGTTTCATGCAATCATAGATAAATACAAAGGAGAGTTTAGCCTCGCATGTTATAAAGAAAGCAAGAAGATAAATTAATCAAACAACACATAGACATATTAAATGATTAATGATAAATAACCTTACTTGATTAAAACATGGATTCAAGGTAGTACAATAGGGTTTTGAGGCCCTAAAAACACTATAAAACTCCTAAAATGACTAGGGTTCGTCTCCTTAGGTTTATACAAAGTTATCCCAAAGTCACACACTTAAAACCCTAAAAACGGCTTTATATTTATAGAGATATCGACTCGACGGCGTCGCTTTGTAATCCTGACGCCATCGCCACGTAGATGATTCTAGATCCTCTTTAAGTCGGCCATGTCCTGACGTCGTCGCCAAATTCCTGACGCCGTCACTAGATAGATCACGACGGCATCGCTTTATGCCTGCGACGCCGTCTCTAGCCATTGTATGCATAAGTCTTCAAGAGATTTGGTGTAGGTCCGTAATCTTGTCCGTTTCTTCTCCAAATAAGCCCAAGTCACGTGTATTTCCTCCAAAAGCCATTCAAGTACTAAAAACCTAAAAACAAACGATTAAGCACGTAATCTGGGCATATTTGCATGATTTAGGGGGTTAAATGACCCCGAAATAGTGTATAAAATAACACCTCATCACCTTTGCGTTTTTAAGGCATGACTTAAGGCGGCCCAAAATACGAAAATATTTATATATTTATATCATATTTTGTATATATTGAGTTTACATAAAGCGTTGTGCATATGAATAAAGTTAAGAAACTATCCTTACATGTAATATTCTTTTTTTTATCAGAGTTTAATCTAAAAGGCTCGCCACGCGTCACGCCTTAGCGCGCCTTATCACGCCTTTTCACGCCTCATCTCTCGGCACGCCTAGAGTCGACGCCTTGGTCCGTTTCATAACGTGGAGGACACACCTCACGCCTTAGCGCCGCAAAGGCGCGCCTTTTAGAACACTGCCGATACCCAAGGGACCATGGGAGAGTGTTTCCATGGACTTTATCACATGCTTTCCGAATTCGGAAGGAAGTGGAAGTATTATAGTGGTGGTGGATCGATTCTTGAAGTATGGGACTTTTATAGCCGCACCACCCGATGTTACAGCGGACGATACGCCAAGCTCTTCTTCAAGAATGTAGTGAAGTATTGGGGAGTGCCACATGTGATAGTTAGCAATCGAGATCCACGATTGTTGGGAATTACGTTTTCCTAACTTAGTACCGACAGTATTAATAGTTAGTACTGATAGTTATAGTTAGTACTGACAGTACAAAATGTTAAGTACTGATCAGTTAGTTAGTACCGATAGTAGAAATTATAGTTAGTACCGTTTAAGAGATATGTATGAGATATTTTAGGAAAAGATATGAATTATCTTTTACGCGTTTTGTAAGCCTGTTAGGGTTTATCCTTAGTCTATAAAAGGATCCCTCTTGGCATAGTTAGAGAGACGAGCTCAATACATCTCATACAAATCATATCTCATAGTTAGTAATCTGTAATCATTCAAAGCAGATTAATAGAAATTATTATTTAGTTTTTCATTGTTCTTCTTAGTACTTGTGTTAAGATTCCGCATTAACACATAGTATTCATAGTTAGTGTTTCTATATAGTCAAACTGTATTTATACATCTTGGCTATCATCCTTAATAGGCTGCAGAGATCTATTCAGTTTGGGACTCACAAGTGGTATCAGAGCCTGTGAGAAACTCTGAATAAGAAGAACAAACAAATCCAGTTATAAATCTTCATCCTTCAAAACTAAACATGTCTGGATCACAAGATGAAATTCCACCACCACCACCACCTCCACCATCATCATCACAAACACCAACACAACAAACTCCTCATACAGTATCAACCATCAAGCTGCCTATTCTCAAAAAAGGAGAATATGATATATGGGCTATGAAAATGGAACACTATTTGGCCCATACAGACTATCCAATCTGGGAGGTTATACAAAATGGGAATGGTCCTGTATCAATCACTACAGATACACAAGGACAAATTAAGGTTTTGCCTCCCAGAACTGCAGAAGAAATTGTAGCCAGAGAAAGAGAGAGAAAAGCAAGGACCACCTTGCTTATGGCTCTACCAGAAGATCATCTTGCTAAATTCCATAAGATGACTGATGCAAAAGAGATGTGGGATGCCATCAAATCTAGATTTGGTGGAAATGACGAATCCAAGAAGATGCAGAAGTATATCTTGAAGCAACAGTTTGAAGGATTCTCTGTATCCAACACAGAAGGGCTTCACAAAGGCTATGACAGGTTCCAAAGTCTTCTGAGTCAATTAGAGATTCATGGAGCAGGTGTATCCACTGAGGATGCAAATCAAAAATTCCTAAGATCTCTACCTTCTGCCTGGTCACAAGTTTCCTTAATTATGAGGACCAAACCAGGAGTGGACAGTCTCAGCTTTGATGATTTGTACAATAATCTAAGAGTCTTTGAGAGTGATGTAAAAGGCTCTACTGCATCATCCTCTAGCCCGCAAAATGTAGC
Source organism: Tanacetum coccineum (assembly GCA_026074375.1). Taxonomy (NCBI): domain Eukaryota; kingdom Viridiplantae; phylum Streptophyta; class Magnoliopsida; order Asterales; family Asteraceae; genus Tanacetum; species Tanacetum coccineum. Next base: position 58,362 of record BQNB010003795.1, read on the forward strand.
ATTTGTCTCTGAGAACACCAGCAGTACTAATGAAGTTAGTACCGCTTATTGTGTTCCCAATCCTTCTGGTCAAAACTCACAGTATGAACAAACATCATCATACTCATTACTTGCTAATCAATCAAGTTGCCCTCAACTGGATCATGAGGACTTGGAACAGATTGATGAATATGACCTAGAAGAAATGGACTTGAAGTGGCAAGTGGCCATGATCTCAATGAGAATGAAAAAGTTTTACAAGAAGACTAGTAGAAAGCTACAATTTGATGCAAAAGAACCAGTTGGCTTTGATAAAACCAAAGTTGAATGCTACAATTGCCACAAGACAGGGCATTTTGCTAGAGAGTGTAGAATTAAGGGAAATCAAGACAACAGGAGGAGGGATGCATGGAATTCGGGAACAAAGGATGGGAGCAGAACTGGAAAGAAGGAGGACTCTAAAGCATTGGTGACAATTGATGGAGAAGGTGTAGATTGGACAAATCATTCAGAAGAAGATGAAGACTATGCTTTGATGGCTTGCAACAGCTCAGACTCAAACACAGAGGATTGTCCACATAGAAGTTTAAAGAATAAAGGAATAGTTGATAGTGAATGTTCCAGGCACATGACTGGAAACAATGCCTACCTTGCTGAATTTCAAGACTTTAATGGTGGCGTAGGAATTCTGTTACATAGATCATCACAAGTGTGACAAGGCAACAACACTAGGAGAAGCAATCTAGGGAGTAATACATGATTAAATAAACACAATCTTTTATCTTATTGTTATCACCATTAGTTTAGATTATATTTAGTTTACATAGCTAAACCAAACTCTCTTCTACAATTATATGAATTTTACATTGCTTTCATTAAATACTAACAATACTAAAAGGAATCCTTTCCTCAAACCCTTATAGAATTCTGTTTTTTAGACCGTGATCAAGCCTTCCCAACCTATTCCTAGAATATTTGACAAGCTGTGAACGCATAAACAACCGCCGTAGTCTTGCCAATACTACACTACTACGATTAGTTATGCATACTACCGGGGATGTTTGTTTAAAAATCTGTGTAGAAGTCATACGACGAGCCTCGCACATCAACTTCATCACACAAGATACAAAAACGACCTCTTTTGGCACGTATTAAAAATTAACAACATCGTTGCATTAATTTAAAATAGTTAAAGTTTTACATAAGTCCAAAGATAATATGCGAAAGCGAGTAAAAGGTTTTAAAGTTTGACAACGATGTTAACATAGGTAATAATAATTCTTGAGAATCAGTTCAAATGCAAAATTAATAGGCAACACAATAAGCAAGCATAGACATCATAGCTAAGCACCTGAGAAAAACATGCTAAAACGTCAACATAAAGTTGGTGAATTCATAGGTTTGAATTTAGTATTAAAAGTTGGACCACAAGTTCACAGTACGCACGTGACAGTTATAACAGATACAACTTCACATAAAAAGTATTTATTGTTGCGCTAAGCTCATGACACCGAAGCTCAATTTAAAAGGAAGCATATTATATGCCAAACAAAGAATTAATTTTCCGCTAAAGGTATACTGACCAGAGATTACACCTCAGTGAAATCGACACATGGTAAATATCTGTTTATCAGGTGCCCCTCTGGGTAGTGAGCGCTACTCACCCAGTTAGGAAGGATATTTAGTCCCAATAGATAATATTTACAACATCCGCAGCTTACTTAACCAGGCCGATCGATAAGCAATGGACGGTTCCTTGATAGTTCACGGAATTCAGTGGTCTATTCGCCTTTCTTAGGCTATACGTAATCAGGAAAAGGATAAACGTAATGTAAATGTATTCATAGTTAAAAAAAGCAATGTTTCTCAACAAAGTTTAGTAAAGTAAAGATAGTAAAATGTCTTCTGCGGCTATGAACTAACCTTAGACTAAGATATGAGCAAAATGATAAATCACGCAAGTAAATGATGATCTAGAATCTTAGCCGGCGAGATTAAATGAAACAATTTATATATTTTTGCGTTAAACAAACTCACTTTATTTCGGTGTCAACACACTCAAACGCACGCACCCCGGCTTTCGCAGCCAAACCCAACAGCCCCCGGCTGTTTAAACCAAACAAACCAAACACGCCCTTTTCTCGGCTATTTCCCAGCTGTCCCCGCAATTAAACTCACGCACCCGACCCGGACAGCCAAACGCACCCTTGTGCGTGGCTGTTAAGCCAAAGGCACCCATGGGCTGTTTTGACAGCCAAACGCACCCTTGTGCGTTTCTGTCTAAACCAAACGCACCCGGCTGTGAACCACAACCACCCGACACGAACACCCCTCCTTTGCTGTAACCCCAACCTGACGCACGCCCCTTGCGGCTGTTCACAGCCAACTCGACACCCCTCCCCCGGCTGTTAATGAGCCGAACCAACAAACACACCCCCTAGTTGATTTCTACACAAATCAAAACGCACCCTTTTTGGTGATACAAACCCAAACGAACCCATTTCTGTTGCAAACCAAACCCGATGCCCCTTGGTTGTTATAACCATAACCCGAACCAAACCCACTCTCGTCTGATGACAATAAACCACGCGCACCCTTTTTCGGGTCTACTCGAACCCACAAACCCGGGTGTCCCCGTGGCTGTCCCGGCTTCGAGACCCAAACAAACACACCCCTAATTTGTTGCTAGCCCCAACCCCCCGGCTGTTAACACAAACCCATACGCACCCTTGTTGGTTTATACTCCCAACAAACCCACTTCTTGTTGCAAACCAAACCCGCCCTTGTTGGCTGCTAAACCCACAACCAAACAACCCGACCTGCTGTCCCACAGCCCGACCCAACCCAACCCCCCGCTGCTGCTATTGACCCGCGAACCATTAAAACCACACGCACCTTTCGTTGTTGCAACTACAAACCAACGCACCCCGGCTGTCAACCCACAACCCGACAAACAAACACCCCCGGCAGTTATAAACCCGAAACAAACACCACCTTGGGGTCGCGTGACAGCCAAACCAAACGGACCTTTGTCCGTTGCTAACTAACCACGCGCACCCTTCGTCTATATAACAAAACCACACGCACCCTTGCGGTTCATGGCTGTGGTGGTGTTATGGTGATACCGATGATGGTGTTGTTGGTGATAGTGATGAAGTGGAGGTGGTGTATGGCGGAGGTGGTGTTATGGTGGTTGTGGTGGCGCGTGAAAGAGAGTGGAGTAGCGGGTTGTATAGATCGGAAGATGGGGAGGGTTTTTGGTGTTGGCCGGAAAAGCTCACCGGAAAATTTTTCCGGTGACGGAGCAGTGACGGCGGCGGTGGCCGGAGGTGGTGGTCGGCCGCCGGATAATTCATGAGGGAGAGAGAGATTAAAAGTTTGTGTGTGTGTGTATATTTAGATGGAAATGAAAAGATGTATATAAAAAAATATATATAGTCGTGTTTTCAAAAACGCTTTTAATTAAAAATGATGAATAATTTATTTAATATTTTATTAAATAAATACTGATAATTAAAAACAAATTTAATTGTTTTTGTGTGTCCGCGTTGTATATTGTTCGAATAATGTTTGCGGTGCTGTTTTAGCCCTTTTCGGCTCGTTTCCAGGTCTCGGGCAAAACTAAAAAGTTGTCAGGAATGTCATTCCACATCAAATTGCTTTAGATCCTAAAAAAAGGTGGAAAAAAAAAAAAAGGTCGTGAAAACGTGTTTAGATGATCGTTCTTATAGTCAAGCCAATCCTGAAATTCAGAAGATTGACATCGTCATTCTAAATTCGAAAATTCTCGATGTTACAGTACCTACCCCTTACAGAATCCTCGTCCCCGGGCTAAATTTGTGTTATCCGATTGTGTGACCGAGAAAAGGTTTAACATCTGATAAACCGTTTCTAAGCAAGACGATGATAGCTTTCTTCAGCAAGATTAGATGTTTCGACACTTCTCAACATACCAAAAGCTTGGCTAAGTTGACCAGGATATATAATCCATCAAGGCCAAAAACAAGGTAGATATTTTAGAAAAATATCGTCACAAGTTTTATGATTGATATTAACACCACTGGTATCGCTCTTACTCGAACATCCCGCTTACTCAGACCACAATATTGTCTGCTTTGCCCGCATGCTTTCGCGAGTCAACGGTTGATCACGTGTTCGTTAATCGTTTCGAGCATCGTAAAAATTTACGACATGTCTCGCTATTATTCTTATGATCATAAAATATCATTTTATGAGCCGTGTCATCTTTGTTCCTCAACCTTGGTCATAGCTCGCGTTTAATTAACAAGATATTTATAAGATATTTATTAGATATTTATAAGATATTTATTAGATATTTATCTAAAATATCTTTTAGATATTTTCCTTTAACTTAACCCTAGTTAACTTAACTAGAGTTTCTTAACCTTAGTTAAACCCTATATAAAGGCTTAACTAGTAAGAAAAACATACAAAACACATTCCTAAGGTGTAAAACACAAAAAAAATAAACTCTCCCTTTTCTCTCTATACATTCACCCAAACCGGTGCTACTCTCACTCAAGCACGCTCAACTGCTAGTTCTTGGCAGTACTAGGATGTATCGCGACCTAAGTCTTCTTACTAGTGGCCCGAAATGGATAGTCCAACTATCTGTTTCGTCGATAGGTGTTTATCTCGTTTAAGGGGAGTTGCATTACTTATTGGATAAAGTTGTATCAGTCGGGACCGCTCCAGGACCCAACAGTAGCGACCATAACGTCAATACTATAACAAATGGTGACGGGATATTGCACTCAGTCTGTTAGCTCCACAGACAGTTCGTGATTGCAAAGACTTGCAATGTCATAAGTAATAACTTAAGAATGAGATAAGGTAGCTCCAAATGAGGCCTTAAGATTTATGCGGAGTGGCAAGACACTATTGTGCTTCCAAACCTTTTTAACGGATTCTGATGATTATCGATTTCAGGTTCATACTCGTGTCATATCGGATACCATTAAGCCCACTCATTTATTATTTCTTATTTACATAAAGAAGCGTCCAAATTTATGTAAGTAAGAAATGATAAACTTATAGTTCGGTGATTTATAATTTATTTATTTAAATGAAGAGGCGTCCCAATCCTTTTAAATAAACAGATTATAAATCATCCTACTTAATAATTCCCGGTGCAATACGCGTACTCTCATAACCTTCAAGGTGGTTGACATGACAATGCATGTGCTCTAATGAGTATGTGACGAGTGATTTAAAACTCGTCTTTAGAAGCTGGGAGTAAAAACTGCCAGGCGAGATCAAATAAAGTTCAAGATAATTAATGAGTACTCGGTTAGAGTAAATAAGGTAAAGATCTCTATAAACAATTCCGTATAGTGATTACATACGATCCGCCTAAACAAGTCCCGCCTATAACAAGACTTGCAATACTTAGAATTCATACACAATCCCCTTGTAAATCAGAACTGTGACGGCTTTGTTAACATAGCAATTTTCATATCAATCCTCATATTACAAGTCCCGCCTATACAAGACTCGTAATACTTAGATTCATACTTAATTCCATGTAACAAAATTATAACGGCTTTCGCGTAATACGATACTATATAAAGTTATGAAGAAAATAATATACTTAGAGGGGACCATTGTTTATCTACATGTCTGAGAACAAATGAACCATGTGCAACTCACAATGCAGACATATAATTGAAGACCATAGTGCCAACCCCGCACAATTCCTTTAAGAAAACGCTCCGGTATTTATATAAATAACTCTTATATAAATAATCGTACGATATACGCGAAAGGAAAGCAAGCATATATATATCATATATATGTATGCCACGTAAGCACTTAATGCAACACGTAATGAAAGCACATAAGCAAGTAGCGTGTATGCACTTTGAAAATGTTTGGTTTTATCATTATTTTTTTTTTTTGTGAAAACGGATTATAGTCTAGGGTAAAAATATGCAACCTAGTTCTCTAAAACCATTGCTCTGATTACCATACTGTAACACCCCAAAAATCACGTTCTACTGGGGATAAAACAGCGGAAATACCAAATGGGTGTTACTTCGTATTCAAGCAATAGATACAAGGGAACGACCTCTAGTGTCCGTTTGAATAATAACATTTGTTGATTCAATAAAAATCTGAATTTATATAAATACATTTGTCCCATAATTTGCATCACAATGAAAAGCTTGAATGTAAAGACTCCAATGCACATCAAATAGTCCAAGCATCTAATCCACCTGAGAAAAACATGCTTACAAGTGTCAACATTAAAGTTGGTGAGTTCATAGATTAGTTTAAATATGAATGTAATCCACTGTATATCACAGTACTATGTAAAAATCCCAAAGATTTATAAAGAATGCATAACACATTTTATATCACCATAAGTACCAAATCTTATCCCAAAGATTTTATAAAGAATGCATGACAAATGTAATGTCACCAAAATGTTCCAAGTATGTATGTGTCGGGGGGCCCTGTAGTCCCCAACAATGATCCGACATGTTATAACGTTCGTTTACCTGGTGATAGCTAAACACCCGAACGGGGGTTGTCAATCCCGAATAGATCTATAATGTTCGTTTACCAGGTGATCGCTAATCACCCGAACAGGGATCCACATCCGAATAGATCTATTTCATAACATTCGCGCTCACCCTCCAAGTGATTTACAGTTCATGACGCTGTGACGTAGACTTGTATGTACCCTAATTTGGGCAGGGATACAAATAATGCGTATATGTATACTCCCGTTACCGGTGTCCCCTCCAAGAACACCCGGGCAGTAATGTAATGCGTATATACTCCCGTTACCGGTGTCCCCTCCAAGAACACCCGGGCAGTAATGTAAAAATATGTACTCCCGTTACCGGTGTCCCCTCCAAGAACACCCGGGCAGTAGTTTTATTGCTATCAGTTCAATTAGCCTAAGCTAATCCGAAATTATTTCAATTGTAAAGTATGCATTTGTGACCAAAAATGAAGTCAAATAATGTATCCCATAGCGAGCTATGCAAATAAGTATGTAAACCAATTTGTAAACAATCCTGTAAATGCATTTGTAAACAAGCATGTTCTCACCCCAAATATATGTAAAACCAGTAAAACATGGGGTTATAAACTCACAAAATCCTTTAAAACAATCACATTGTTATAAGATAACCAAGTATAAGGATTTGTAGACAAGCATGTATCCCCCTCCGGTAATAAAACATTCAAAAGATTGACAAGCAGCTTATGAACTCACACTTGATTAAAGACCACATCAATTAATCCATTAAATCACACGATCTGCAATGATCTCGACCACGACCTATAATTATGTCGTTCGATTATAATTACACGTAACTAAATAAGATCACCGATCGTACATCGTTTACTCCACGAAATCATACATATTTTTATATGTAGCAGTCATATATAACATGTGATGTGAAATCCACTTGCGCGTCTTAAAACCTTAACCCTGAGTATATTGTGAATTAAATAACTATTTTCTGTCCTATATAACTTATCTCTAAATCTAAAGCTGATAAGCCTCGCGCAAAGTAAATCAATGCCCATTACGAACAACTTTCGTGTTTCGCCGGAAGGCTGAAACGGACTCGAAAGTGATCAAATCGTTTAATTAAATAAATCTGTCATTTATTAATATTTATTAAAAATAACCTAATTTATAACAAAAGTGTATATTCTGATTCGATCCAGTCCAGTTTCTTCGTTATTGGGAGTTAAAAGTCCCGTTTTATGTCTAAACGTCCGTCAAAATATAATTTGTTATATTTTGTAAATCAAAATATAATTTATCAACATCTCGATTCCCGAATCTTATGTTTCGATTTTTGATATTTATTATTCGGTATAAAAGGTGTCAAGGTCCATTTTTGGTCCAACTCTCGTCTCAAATATGTCCAATATCACTTATACATTAATATCAGTCCCGTTTTAATATTTATATTGTATTTTACTTAGACCGCGCAAGTTATACCGGATTTATCACATATATATAAATCGATTAAATGAAACAATTTATATATTTTCGCGTTAAACAAACTCACTTTATTTCGGTGTCAACACACTCCACGCGACGCACCCCGGCTGATGGACAGCCAAACGCACCCTTGTGCGTGGCTGTTAAGCCAAACGCACCCTTAGGCTATTTTTGACAGCCAAACGCACCCTTGTGCGTTTCTGTCTAAACCAAACACACCCTTTTGTGTTATAATATCAAATCCAAACGCCCCTTTTTGTGTTTCTATACAACCAAACACACCCTTTGACCCAAACACGCCCTAGGTGGGGCTGTCAAACCCGACCCAACCAACAAACCAACACCCCTTGGTGTTTATAACAGCCTAACGCACCCTCGCGGCTGTGAACTCAACCCGAAGCACCCTTCTTTGGGTCTACTCGAACCCACAACCCGGCTGTCCCGGCTTCGAGACCCAAACAAACACACCCTAGTGGTTATAACCTATACCCGACCCGACTGTCAACCTAACCCACGTCCGACCCGGTTATACCCGGCTGTCCCGCAACCCGACCCGACCTAAACCCACAAACAAATGCCCCCGGCTGTGAACCCACGACAAACGCCCCCTTGGGCTATTTTGCATAACCAAAACGCACCCGTTTCTTGTTGCAAACCAAACCCGCCCTTGTTGGCTGCTAAACCCACAACCAAACAACCCGACCTGCTGTCCCACAGCCCGACCCAACCCAACCCCCCGCTGCTGCTATTGACCCGCGAACCATTAAAACCACACGCACCTTTCGTTGTTGCAACTACAAACCAACGCACCCCGGCTGTCAACCCACAACCCGACAAACAAACACCCCCGGCAGTTATAAACCCGAAACAAACACCACCTTGGGGTCGCGTGACAGCCAAACCAAACGGACCTTTGTCCGTTGCTAACTAACCACGCGCACCCTTCGTCTATATAACAAAACCACACGCACCCTTGCGGTTCATGGCTGTGGTGGTGTTATGGTGATACCGATGATGGTGTTGTTGGTGATAGTGATGAAGTGGAGGTGGTGTATGGCGGAGGTGGTGTTATGGTGGTTGTGGTGGCGCGTGAAAGAGAGTGGAGTAGCGGGTTGTATAGATCGGAAGATGGGGAGGGTTTTTGGTGTTGGCCGGAAAAGCTCACCGGAAAATTTTTAAAAAGATGGAAATGAAAAGTGATATAAAAATTTTATATATATCAAGAAGTGACAAGGGTCATATACTTTGGGGTTCATTTTGTAATTATCTCCCAGGGACCATATGTGTAAATTTTTGAGAAATTTTTATAACTTATTGGTTCGGGGCTCGTTTGAACGACTTAACGGACGATTCAACGCGCGAAACTTGCGCCATTGTTTTTCAAATCATTTTTCTGATAAAAATGAGTATCCACACTTGATAATGTTTCATAAATATTTTTTTAACATCTATAAAAATAACGCGTTAGATTATTTTAAGGAGAATATCTAGATATTTGTGTTCATATTATAGTACGTACGTTACTATGAGGGTCTTATGTATATATACAAAGATGAGTTTGCATTCTTTCGCACATACTCTACAATTATTTATATAAGGGTTATTTATATAAATAGGGGAACATTTCTTTAGGCAAGGTAGCACTATAAGCTCGTAGGTCCTAAACGCTACCTAAACATTAAGCTATCGAATATGATATCTTACCATCATTCATTTATGCCATGAGCGCATATTCATATTTACCATACCAGTCTTATATAATATACTTATATAAGTTAAGTTTTGCTCGTTGCAAGCAGTCATGTTTTCACCATCGACGGTTACCTACACGTCTGTCTATATTAATTCTGAGCCATAAAGATTCCAGTGAGCTTCTGATGAGGAGCTAGAGGCACCAATAGAGGATCAACTTCTACCTGCTGATGCCTCACCTACAGGCCTATCACCGGGCTACATTGCTGACTTCAGTCCGGAGGAGGATGAGGAGGATCCTGCTGACTATCCTGCCGATGGAGGAGACAATGATGATAATGAGTCATCTGATGATGACGACGATGATGATGATGTTGAGAAGGATAAGGAGGAGGAGGAGCACCTAGCTCTGGTCGACCCCTCTGCTGTACCTACAGATGATTTTGTCCCCTCAAGCTGAGGATACAGAGGCAGTTAAGACTGATGAGTCTGCTTCTACACCACCCACACCATATCATCTTGTTTTCTGAGACCAAATCCCGTACAGTACGGATGTCTATTTAACACCATACTCCACGATCACCATCTGCTGAGGCATGCATTATCGAGTTTGCTGCTGCACTACCTTCATCATCACTACCACCATCAGTATCACCACCACCAGAGAATATTAAGTCACTTAAAGATAACATAAGAGGCTAGCATCTAGAATCTTGAGAAGCACCCTGGCCCATAGACAAATAGATTTGTCAGTGTAGCTCGTTTTGTATTATATCCCACTAAACTTGAGTAATACTCGGTTGGTAGCGTTAATGAAAAGCTTGTACTCTTTTACTCAGGTAAAACGAAGTATTAAGTATTAACCTACGTTGTTGGTTATGATCATGCTACTGTATGATGTTGATTTATTTATGCCATGGTTGCTGTTATCTTATATCTCTGCATGACGTGGTCTCACCTTACATATATGTTGGGATCACGGAGTGTCATGATTTTCCCTTGGATGAAACTTCATATACATTTGTTCCCTGTGATCTTCAGGAAAAGATGAAAACTGTTAATCAAGGGATGAGTGTTGAAGAAATTGAGCGGGTTGTAGCCCAATATTGTGGCTAATGCTATTTATAAGACGAAAACCAACATGTCCCGCAAGTCAATGAGCCAGACCGAACGACAAGAAGACATGGTATCAGGCGTGCAGAGCGAGCGTGGCGCCGCAAGAGGAAAGTGGGAAAGGTAACCACAATGGCAGCTCAAGCCAACAAACAAAGGGCCATAAGATGACACGAGAGCACACACCACATCTTAGCCAAATAAACAAGAAGGCATATGCTGGAATCCTATAACCCTTCTGTGCATCCGATGCAATTTTCTCGGCATAAAGGATCGAGTAATTGTAAATGTGGAAATTATAAGAATTTGGGCCAGCAAAACCCGAAATTGAGTTAGAACAAACCTAATTGCTGCTAGGAATCAATTGAACTCACCATTTGTTATGAGTGTGTAGGTTTGGGACACTACAAATGTATGGACATGTACTGGAAAGGAAAAGCTTATGAAGACTCTAGCGCCACGACGTCTAACCTCAACATCTAAGGAGAGACCCTCTCGTATTACCTAGCGAACTCTAAGCAGAAACTTTATTAGACTTTAAATTCCAATATGAATTTGTATTGTACTTTCTTTTGAACCTCGTTGTACCCGTGGATGATTTAAATTATATATCAAATTATCGTATTATGAAAATTTCGTCAATATTAACTTAGATTCCTTATTTTACGCTTTGCAAACTACTCTCTCAAATACAATAAATCAGAATGCCTATTTTGACGAAAATGAGCAATGCACGTTAGTCCTCAATATACCAGCAACTATTATAATTCCAGGAAGGACCATGCCATGCTGAGAGTATCACCTTAAAACTTCTTGGCAGAAACAAAATTTCTTTTATGTCAAGTTTTGTGTGCTATTCATAAAACAGAATATCACAAGGATCCAAACAAAATCATAATAACTAAGTAAATTTTTACCCCACTTTTAAAAAATGTTATATCACGACGTGTTAAGCCAAAGGGAACGAATAGGAGGGGCGGGGGGGGGGGGCGCGGGGGACTGTGCGTGAGGCGGGGCCCGAAGCCTTAGAGACGGCAACAATAAATAGTTATTACCAACGCACTTACTTTTAACGCTCAAGTTAAAACAATTTAGAATGGGACTGCAAACGAGTTACCAAGACCAAGCGGGGAACGAATAAAAAATAACAAATTTAAATTTATTGCCACACACATCCAGTTATTTATTTAGAAGTAAGATTACATAAGACATAAAGGGGAATACAAGTTTTATTACAACACTTACCCTAGCAATAATAGCTATTCACTTCCAAAAGGAGATCCACGCCAATAGCAAGAACGTTGAGGGGCCATAAGAAATCGCTAAGAATAAAGGCCAGATACTGAAATTTCTTCTTCGTATAGGACGTAGGCAAAGATAAATTGACAAGTGCTAGACTCGCGCTCGGCCATCGCCAAGAGTGTAATGATATGAAACATTTTTGAGGATTGGATAAGAGAAAATTTAAGTGAAAGATTTAGTGTGATGTGGAGAAATGGAGGATAAAAATTTGGTTATTAAAAGGAGAAAGTAACCGTTGGGGTTACTGTTCACGTATAAAAAAAATTACCAACACCACTTTACTATATAAAGTCGACATCATTTTATACAAAATCCTAGGCCAAAAAGGCGAAGACGTATCATTAGTCACCCTAGGATAAACCGTCGGCAAGTTAAACGTCATCAAGGAATTGAGACCCGTACCAATGTAAAACTAACCTTCATGAAATAATCCATTGACTAACACGTATTAGGAGGATTAAGACGAGCATTTACACCTCTTCATCAACACTATTCCGGAGGTGCATCGATTACCGGGAATTAAATAAGCTGACGGTGAAGAACCGTTATTCGCTCCCGATAATTTATGATTTGTTCGATCAACTTCAAGGGTCGAGTGTTTACTCGAATATCGACCTGAGGTCGGGCTATCATCAACTGGGGGTTCGTGAAGCAGACATTCCAAAGACTGCCTTCAGAACTCCATATGGACATTATGAATTTTCGCGCGAGTCCATTGCGGCCGTGTTGGTTTGACAAACGCACCGGCGGTATTTATGGACCTCATGAATCGGGTGTGCAAACCATATTTGGATAAGTTTGTGATCGTCTTTATTGATGATATATATTAATTTTTCAAAGAATAAGAAGGAATATAAAGAACATCAATTGCTTAAGAAGGAGGAATTGTATGCTAAATTTTTCTAAGTGTAAATTTTGGATTCCCAAAGTACAGTTCCTTGGTCACGTGATTGATAGTCAAGGCATTCACGTGGATCCCGCCAAGATCGAATTCATAAAAGATTAGGGCATCTCCTAAAACACCAACGGAGATTCGTCAATCTTTAGGTCTTGCTAGGTATTACCAAAAATTCATCGAAGGATTTTCGAAGATTGCCAAGTCAATGACCAAGCTTACTCAGAAAGGAGTTAAGTTGATTGGGGTCAAGTAGAACAGCGTTATTTTCAACTGATTAAGCAGAAGTTGTGTAGTGCACCAATCCTGGCTTTACCTGAAGGAAGCGAAGATTTTATCGTATACTGCGATGCTTCGATCAAAGGTTTGGGCGCTGTGTTGATGCAAAGAGAGAAGGTGATTGCTTATGCATCACGCCAATTAAAAATTCATGAGAAGAACTATACGACTCATGATTTGGAACTTGGTGCAGTGGTGTTTGCTCTAAAGATTTAGAGGCACTATTCGTACGGAACCAGGTGTACGGTGTTCACTGATCACAAGAATTTACAACACATTCTTAATCAGAAAGAGTTGAACATGAGGCAACGTCGTTGGTTAGAGTTGCTTAGTGATTACAACGGTGAGATTCTCATTATCAACCACAACCGGTAAAAAGCAAATGTTGTTGCTGATGCTTTGAGCAGGAATGAGCGAATTAAACCATTAAGAGTTTGAGCCTTAGTTATGACTATTGGCTTGGATCTTCCTAAACAAATCCTAGAAGCTCAAATTGAAGCACAGAAACCCAAAAACACAACAAGAAACGAAAAAATAGAGGTATGATTCAGAAGGATATACCGAAGGAAAGTTTTAACCGCCACCACGCGCGGATATGGAAACTCTATGCGTGTAAAATGGCAGGAGTTGGTTGCCCTAATATGGTAATTTAAGGACTGTGATTATGCACATGTCCACAATAAAAAAATACGGCTATCCATTCAGTTTTGACAAGAACAGGAGAACTATATTAGTGGCCCAATGTGAGGGGGGGGGGGGGGAGCCGACATGCCACCTAAGCTTAGCAAATGGTATTGACATTTACATAAGGTTAAGGCTGAACAACAAAGGCCATCAGGTTTGTTGGTGCAACCCGAGATACCTTAATGGAAGTGGGACAATATCATCATGGATTTTTTCATAAAGCTTCCTAAGTCGTCACAAGGTTGCGACACCATTTGGGCGATTGTTGACCGACTCACTAAGTCTGCTATCTTTGTACAAATGAGGGGAACTAATCCTATGGATAAACTTGCAAGACTGTACTAAATGAGTAGTCACGAGCATGGATACCTGCTAATTATTTGTGATCTGCGTCCACAAGGTCTCTCGCACAAATTTTTTGGGAGTCACTTTCAGAAAGGATTTGAGTAACTAATCTGGATTGTGTACTAGGGCTACCATCCACAAACTGAACGAACTAACGGCGCGTGGACTATCAAACTCCAAGGAATATGCTGCGTGCTTGTGTGATCGACTTTAGAAAGGTTGGGTTAGGGCGGACGTTTTGCCATCATCAAGTTTTGTCCATATAACAATAGTTATCACACTAGCATCAAGGCTGCACCATTTGAAGCACTTTACGGTCAAAAGTGTCGTTCACCTGTGTGTTCAGCCAAGGTTGGAGAAGTTTAACTCACCGGTCCAGAAATAGTTCAAGAGACGACCGAGAAGATCGTCCAGATCAAGCAAAGAATATAAGCCGCACGTGATAGGCAAAAGAGGTTTACCCGAGATTTAAAGCGTAAGAGTGCGCGCCTGGAATCTTCAAAGTGGTGGATAGTGTTTATGCTTAAGTTTTCGCACTATGGAAAGTGTCGTAACATTTTTGGGCAAACGAGGAATTAAACCCTTAGGTTATGTCAGACCCCCTTTCAAGGTGATTGGAAAGGTTAAGCCATTTGCTTCAAGCTTGAGCTTCCTCAAGAATTGAGCAAGTTCAAATACTTTCATGTATCCAACTTGAAAAAGTGCCATGCCAACGAAACATAAGTCGTTTCTAGTGAGAGTTGATCTGTACGGTGGGATGGCAATGAGTAGAGGGGGGGGACAAGCTTTATTTTGTCAAGGAACCAGTAGATATCATGGATCATGAAATTAAACGATTGAAACAAAGCCGTATCCAATTTGTCAAGGTTTGATGGAACTCTAGGCGAGGCCCTGAGTTTACATGGGAACGCGAGGATTAATTTCGAAAGAAATATCCACATCTCTTCACAAAGACTGCACCGTTGTCAAGTGCCACGTCTTAATCCTTGAGGACAAGGCTCATTTAATGGGGGAAGACTATAACACCCCGTGTTTTAAGGTTACTTATGACGTTAATAAATTTACTATTTATTTTTAGTATTATACGCGTTTGCTTTTAAATCGTAATCGTTAAGTTAAATCGCGTAAGCTAAAAATTATCATTCAATGTAAACGGTCATCAAACAATTAAATGTTTACATCAAGCAAGTGTTAAGTAATTATTTGGAGGATAATTATTAACTTTGGTTATTTTATTTTTATTGGTTATGTAAAATGTTTACGTTTCGCAATAAAATACTTTTAGGCATTCCCGAAACCACCAAAACTTTTCTACGCTTCAAAAAATACCCACAATTATACTCAATACCTAAAGTTTACAAAATATCATCACAAATAAGCACATAGGGCCGGATATAGGGAGATAAGAACCAAGGAAATATCTTACAAACACCTCTCCTTGATTTCATGGGATGTTCCCTAGTTTTAGGAACATTTAGATATTTTTATCAAGACTTCCATGTACTCTTGACCAAGACTTCCTAGAAATCATCTAAGTGTTGCTTAACTAAGTCCTAGGTATATAATGCCTAAACTAGGAAAGATAACACATACACACTTCATTTGCTAAGTGAAAAACCAACAATCTCTCCCTTTTCTCTCTACATAGGCCACGGCCAAACATGTATAACACAAACCATCCATACAATTTTATTTACAACATTTCCAAGTGTTCCTACATCATATCTAAGATAACCCAAGAAGGTTTGAAGGTTTGGTTTAAGGTTTACAAGTTTTAAACACGAAAGGTTCAAGATTAGGGTTTTGCTTGGAATTAGGGTTTTCAAGTGTTGAATATAACACCCTGTGTTTTCAAGTCATTGACGACGTCAACAAATCCGCAATGTACCTTTTGTATTGTACGCATTTACTTGAAATTGTAAACGTTAGGTTAAATCGCGTACGCCAAAAATTAGCGTTCAATGAAAACGGGCATTAAAAATTTAAAATGTTTACAATTAAGCAGGGGTTGATATAATTATTTAAGGATAATATAAACTTTGTTCATTTTATATTATATCGGATACGTAAGTGTATACTTTCGCGATAAATTTGCGTTTAGGCACTCCCGGAACCACAAAAACGTTCTAACGCTTCAACAAATACCCACGTTTATACCGCAAATACCCAAAATTTAAACCAATATTATCAACATATGTCCTCTAAAACACTCGATATAGAGAGAAAAGAACAAGAATGCAAGTTGAGAACACATTGTCCTTCCATGTTTTCATGGGATGTTTCTCCACTATTTTTGCGGACATACCACCACCTACCATGCCTTGACCAAGGACTAAGACGGTGGCCATCCCCTAGATCTTGCTTTTAAAGGTTCTCCCTTGACCAACTATACATCTTATATACATGCACATAGCTAGCAAGTAACTCATATACACTTTACACTTAGAGAAAAATTTACAAAACTCCCTCCCTTGTCCCTTCATAAGCTACGGCATACCACCCCCCACCACACAAACCCATATCAAATTTTCTACAACCCATACCCTCCTATATACACATATTCTAAGATGTACTAAGGCATTTGCAAGCATTGGTTAACCATATTCAAGTAATAATCAAGAGAAAGAAAGCTAGGGTTTAGTGAAGGAAAGCTAGGGTTTATTAAGTGCAAGCTTGGGTTTTGTGGCTAAACAAGGGTTTAGCACTTGATTATCATCACCATCATACATCTTAAGGTCCACTTGAACTCTTTATATTCTTGTAACTTTCATTATTATGCATATGATCATTCTATTTAGCTTATATCACCATTTAAGTTTTAATCATGAAAATAAAGTTTTCACTTGAAATGACCACATGGATTACTTTTATATATGTTATGTTATTACTTTCATCATGTTAAAAAGGATGAGAAAATGTTGTATCATATTGTTTTGGTGTAAACATGATTATGGATTAATTAGGGTTTTCATAGTTTCATAATATGTTTCAACTTAAAGAAATACATAAGACATGTTAATATTGAGTATGGACTTTTAATCATGTTAATAAACACTAAAATAAGGTCAATGGAAAAGAAATACACTTTGCACCCATTTGGTTATATGTATAAAAAATGAGATATTGACAAAACTAGTAAATTAGAGATTTCTTAAGTAAAGTTATAATTTTAAGTATTATCATGGATCGAGCGTGTTTAACCTTGGTAACTTGGACACTATTATGGACAAGTAAGTGAGTAATATAAGGATGATCTATAATATACAAGATAAAGGCGAGTGTGACTTGTGGTAAAATAACAAAAGTTGGTAAGTATAACAGAAAAGATCAAAAAGTGGACTTAACAAACACAAGCAGAAACATTCTGCCCAAATTCGAGAATTTTTTAACATACGCATTTTTGATATTTTATAAGATAATACATTTCACGACGATTTCCGAAAAAGTAAGAAACTTGTTAAACTGATTAATAACGAAAAAGTTACGTAAAATCAAGTTATAACGTTAATAAACGTATCGTAAAATTAAATGTTTATAAAAACATTTTTATAAAACTTTCATACAGAAGGGTTAGTATTTTAATAAATAATACATAATTTTTTAGGAATTCCAAAATGGATAAAAATCGTAATTTTCAATTAATAACGAACGAGTTATGAAGTTAGTCGTTCGCGAGTTTTACACAATTTATACTTTTTATAAAACTATTTTTATAAAAGTACTATTCATGACAGAAAGTTAAATTTTTGTAAACCTCATTAAAAATATAGAACTTTCAAATGAACCGAGAACGCCTTCGAAAAGATCATAACAAAACGGGCTATAACAATAAAATAGACATTTACACGGGTTTTACGACGACAATACGAATTATTCTCGAAACTCATGCATGGTCATGAACAGTAAAAGTTTACTGTTCATCAGGGATAAAATTTATAAAAAATGTCAAATATCGATAACCCGTCTTAATACGAAAAGATGGGACATAAAACGCGAGAATCGGGTGAAAACGCGAAAGTTTACGCCAATTTTACTAAACGGTAATTATAAACGTTTTTAACTTATTAAACCTCAATTTTACCAAAAACCATTAGTTTGGTGATTGAGCTATATAGAATATTAGTGGGTTTATCAAAGTACTATATACAGGGAGTTTTTCATAATGAGGCTCTTCGGATGGCGTTTCGACGATTTTGGATTTACGATTAAAGTGTCCTAACTCCTCGAAACCATGTTCATGACCCTCTTTAACTATGATAGCCAGACGATAGTACGATGTAACACTAATAGATAAATTCACTGTTGTTAGATTAAGTACTACCGTACTTATACGACCTTAATTTAATTAGGGTTTGCATTTGATAATTCGCGTGGCCATTATTTGTGATACCCTTGGCATTACTCACTCAAGGTGAGTTCATAGCCCCACATTAACATGCTTTGTTTTACAAAGTTTTTGGGGTGAAAAACCATGCAATGCTTTTACAATTGGACACAAGTGGTGTAGTTTTCATGTTATGATTACCGGGTTGCCTAAGTAGCGATAACCCATAATCTCTAGCTATCTCTATCATTATCATGAACTCCCAGGAGGCACTTGCATAGAATTGTGACTATCGCGAATGTTATTAATAGATCTCACATGGGTTTTTGACAACCCTCTTCGGGTGATTACTAATCCTGGACAAACGACTTATCACCACTGTCGAATATTAGGATGTTGCGGGTTAGAACATCACCACGGGCACTGTAGGCGCATTAACTTGGTAAATTCATACCGTCAAGAGCTCAGTGTCCAGGACTTAGAGCAACGTAATTGACATTGATATATATCTCATCTGTTGCAGTAGCCATACACTGGGAAATCTTATGGTCCTACAATATATGATTTATCAAACTATGAATTCACCAACTTATTGTGACCGTTTTAAAATCAATGTTTTTCCAGGGGATCAATAACACAAGGTGCGATGGATACAATACATTGGTGGGTATGATTTGGATGTCGTTGCTTAAAGATTTGTCGCATTTCAATTTTTGTTATCTGTTATGGGCTGAAAGATCTTTGTATTTGATTGAGTGAACAAGTTAAGCTACGGCTTATGTAACAATGACTTTGTTAAATCCCAATATCGTTTTCAAACGTACCTTTTTGGTTTTTTTTTGGTCGTTCTATATATCTCTGTGTTATTGATCCATAAAGTAACACCCCCGGACCCATATTCCGCTCGACCCAATTGGGGGTGTTTACAGATTGGTATCAAGACCAAGGTTTAAGAGAGAACCAGGTCAAATGTTTTTGCTAGGACTAATAACCGTTTTCAAAGATGTTTTATAACAAAAGGGATGACACGGACATACATATGTGCTTACATTCATGCATACACTGCCCTTTGTTGCATTAGTTTTGTTGAACTAGATGCCATTCTATTAAATATACATTTTAGATATAAATGTATATTACTATAAGAAGTCTTATATTAATTACTAAAGTAAAGGCTATTTTGAATTTTTAGATTCAGTCATGTCAGATTCGGACAATCAGGGTTACACACACAAGAGATCTCCAGTCCAATATGAGGACTATCGGGATAAGGTTCACCTAGAGCCGATGACCATGACAATGAGTTCCCAAGACCCCTTACATGCTAGAGGACCCGTACGCAGAGCGCTCTTCAGCACCACCCTCATCCCATTATGTTGGTCCTAGGCCCATTCCGAGGGACCTGAGCAGCACCAACCTCACCTGATTTATGTTCCAGGGACCTGAGCATGATGAAGACGAATCGTTGCCTGCTGAGGACCAGCCTTATGCGAGACGCCTTACCCTATTGCACAATCACCCGATTTATGTGCTGAGTCTGATCCCTGAGCCTTGATACCGGAGGAGGAGATGGCGCTGAGGACCCTGAGAGGATCTATCGACTTATCCTGCAGATGGAGGAGATGATGGGAGACATGAGAAGAACATTGAGGAGGAATGAGATGACGATATGGATATCGAGGCTGATGAGGAGGATGAGGATGACGAAGATGGATGTGAATTGACGAGGAGGATACCTACTCTTGCCTACCCGTAGTTCTTGCTTTACCACTACTGCCTCCTCTGCAGAGAGACTGAGTCGTTTGAGAGACTGATGAGTCCTCGGCCACACCAACCACCATCACCCTGCATATCGATGACGTCTAGGAATTTCCATTCGAGCCATTAACTGTTCAGCATGGGTCTGATTCTGAGGTTGCCAAGATTACTTGCTATATCTTCCCCCCACTAGCATCACCACTAGCTCCATGGTCTTCATCACCACCACTAATTTCCTGTCCCATATCACCACCAATTCACTGTATGACAGCACCACCTCCTAGTCCTATTACGAGTCATTGGGCTAGTCGAGCTGCTACGATTCGATGAGAGCGGAGGCTGCAGCTACTTCTTCATTCACTACCATTTCCACCACCTTTCATACCTCCCCCACCAGACCCATATGCACCACCACCCTTGCCTACATCAGCTCTACTTCATTTCTCACCACATGATTACCCACTGACAGTCATAAGTAAGGCATAACCCGAGGTTAACCTACCACCTCGGATGGGATTAGGTATCGCATTGGGTCCCGGGTATTGAGTTGCGAAAGAGCTCCGCCGGCTGCTAAGCTCAAAGGCTAGCTAGACCACTGGAGTCCGTAGGCAGAATTACGCTTTGTTGCCACTATGGACAGACTGATCAGACGTGACCCCAGAGAATATGTCGGATATGGGAGTACGATTCAATTGGTAGGAAGATGGTTAGACATTACCAGGAGCTCCAGTATATACCGGAATACAGAGTTGGGTGCACACATGAGAGAGTTTGAGACTAAATGTTAGCGAGATACAGATGAGATCTACTCGAGTTAATGACGATGCAGGGACAGAGACATTTATTGGCCGGTCGGGTCAATACGCTATTTAAGAACAACAGTGGACATGCACCATACACGTCAGCTACATAAGGAAGAACCGAGCTGGGATGTCTAGAAGATTGGGACGGGGGCGATGGATGCGAGCGATCTTGCTCATGGAGAGGTTATTTCACTACGCACCACAGTTCATGCACAGATGTCAGAGATCACAGAGTTACAGTCAGCGGACCGTAGGAGACAGAGAGCGATTTCAGATTTGCTAGAGACAGACCGCAGGAGGCGTGAGGAATGATAAAGTTTAGCGTGATTGCTGTCGCACTCGACAGTAGTAGCTTATTCAGACCTTGGAGCTGCTATGCAGGACACCTAACAGAGAGAGAACGATTCCACTTTCATTGACTGGTCACCCACCGCCAGGCAGGGGTCATGGGAGTACAGCCTACAATGTACATTGGATTAGCATTACAAATAGGTGCGGAGGTTAGGGTAAGAATTCCGATACGAAGGGACATCAGTGTACCCTGCGGTTTGTTCCAGGGCACCGCGCGGGGAGGGTGCTTCCAGCCAGGGCTACCAGAGGACACTGGCAGCAGTTCTTAGATTAGACTTTGTTATGGCTAGTCATTTTGTATATAGCCTACTAAGTATTACGGGTTTAATCCCGGCTAGTAAGGCTTTAGGTTATTATGTTTATTTTGTAACCTAAACGTATGATCATTTTGTATCTAAACCTATCATGTATGTTTTCCAATTATATATGAAATGGTGGTATTATGTCATGTTTATAATCGAATTTGTGATGAATGAATGTCGATTTAGTTATATCATTGTTAATTACAATTCAATTTTACATTTCACTGTGTGATGTGATCTCACTTTAATTATCATGGATACGTCATGTCGTGGTTACGATTTTATGAAATCTAACGGATATTGTATTTTCTTATGATTGAAGAAAATGGCACCAAAAAGAGCCACGAGATCAACCCGAGCCCCACCAACTCCAAATGAAACAACCACAACTGTTACTGAGGCACAACTTCAGGCCTTAATTGACCAAGGAGTTGCTGCTGCAATGGCTGAAGCAGAAGCAAGCAGGGCTAGGAATGGCTACAATAGCAATGGTTCAGGACCAAGGCCAGCCCAAACTGCTCGCGAATGCTCTTACTCTGAATTCTTGAAATGCAAACCTTTGGACTTCAAAGGCACTGAGGGAGTCGTCGGACTCACTCGATGGTTTGAGAAAATGGAATCTGTGTTCAGCATTAGCAATTGCCCAGCAACTAGCCAAGTCAAAATTTTCAACTTGCACTCTACAAGATGATGCTCTTACATGGTGGAATGCCCATGTTAAGACCACTACTCCTGAAGTAGCTCATGCCATGCCATGGGTAACACTGAAGAAAATGATGACTGATAAATACTGTCCGAGGGGTGAGATCAAGAAGATTGAGACTAAGATGTGGAATCTTAAGGTTAAGGGCACCGATGTGGTGGCCTACAATCGACGATTTCATCAATTAGCATTGATATGTGCTAGGATGTTCCCAGAAGAGTTAGACATGATTGAAAAGTATATCGGTGGCTTGCCCGATATGATACTTGGCAGTGTAAAGGCATCAAAGCCGAAAACCATGCAAGAGGCTATCGAGTTTACAACTGAGTTAATGGATGAGAAGACCTATGCCTATGCTAAACGCCAGGCAGAAAAGAAAAGAAAGTACGATGATCTTTCCAAGAACAATCAAAACCAACAACAACAGAATAAGAGGCAGAACACAGGCCATGCCTACGCTGCAGGCAATAGTGACAGGAAACCATATGCCGAGTCTCAACCTCTGTGTTCCAAGTGTGATTACAATCACGAAGGTCCTTGTCCACCTAGGTGCAATAACTGCAAAAAGGTTGGCCATCTGGTCAAGGATTGTAGAAGCCGACCTGCAAATGCTAACAACAACAATCGCAACAACAACAACCGCAACAACAACAACAATAATCAGAAGGGAAATGGTTGCTATGAGTGCGGAGCTCAAGGACACTTTAAAAGAAACTATCCAAAACTGAAAAACATTAACCGTGGTAATCAAGCTGGGAATGACAGGGCTCCAGCGAAGGAATATGTGGTTGGAAATGCGGGGGCAAACCTAGACAACGTCATTGCGGGTACATTCCTTCTAAACAACCGCTATGCTTATATCTTATTTGATACGGGTGCCGATCGGAGTGTTGTGTCTACTGCATTTAGCTCCCAAATTGACATCACGCCATCTACCCTAGATCACTATTATGATGTCGAACTAGCCGACGGGAGGATAATCGGGTTAAACACTATACTTAAGGGTTGCACATTAAACTTCCTAAACCACCAATTCAACATAAACTTAATGCCGGTAGAACTTGGTAGTTTTGATGCTATAATCGGTATGGATTGGTTGGCGAAGCACCAAGCGGTCATTGCGTGTGCCGAGAAGATTGTTCGCATCCCCTGGAAAAATAAAACCTTGATCATACACGGTGATGGAAGTACCCAGGGAAATGTGACACGATTAAACATCATTTCTTGCACTAAAACGCAGAAGTACATGGAAAAGGGGTTTCCTATCTTTCTGGCACATGTCACTACAAAAGAGATTGAAGACAAGTCGGAGAGGAAGCGACTTGAGGACGTACCCATCGTTCAAGACTTTCCTGAAGTATTTCCTGAAGACTTGCCGGGTCTTCCTCCGACTCGACAAGTGGAGTTTCAAATTGATTTGGTACCTGGTGCCGCACCAGTAGCACGGGCACCTTATCGATTGGCGCCTTCCGAAATGAAGGAGTTATCTGAGCAACTGAAGGAGCTATCCGACAAAGGCTTTATAAGGCCCAGTTCCTCGCCCTGGGGAGCTCCGGTCTTGTTTGTCAAGAAGAAGGACGGGTCATTCCGGATGTGCATTGATTACCGGGAACTGAATAAATTAACGGTGAAGAACCGTTATCCGCTCCCAAGAATTGATGACCTATTTGATCAGCTCCAAGGATCAAGTGTCTACTCGAAGATTGACTTAAGGTCAGGATATCACCAATTGAGGGTTCGAGAAGAAGACATTCCGAAGACTGCCTTCAGAACTCGTTACGGCCATTACGAATTTCAAGTTATGCCGTTTGGTTTGACAAAATGCCATGGAACTTAGTCTTTGTAAGGCCATTCAACGTTGACAAAATGCCATGGAACTTAGTCTTTGTAAGGCCATCATAGGTATGAAGTCTGTTATCACCCTAGAGAGGAGAACGTTATAACTAACTCTTTAAGTCGAATGGAATGGATAAAACCATTAGGGTTTAAACCTTAATTACCACAATAAAATTTAAAACTTGAACGATTAAGTTGAGACAACTAAGGAGGAACATACAGAGGATGAAAAATCTTGGGTGGTGTATATGAGGATCGAGTGCCTACTCGGAGATCGACCTGAGATCGGGTTAGTATCAACTAAGGGTTCGGGAAGAAGACATTTCGAAGACCATGTTCAAAACTCGATATGGACATTATGAATTTCAAAGTTATGCCGTTTGGTTTGACTAACGCACCTGCTGCATTTATGTATCTCATGAATCGGGTTTGCAAACCATACCTGGATAAATTCGTGATTATCTTTATTGACGATATTCTGATATACTCGAAGAACAAGCAAGAGCATGCAGAGCACCTCAAGTTAATCTTGGAGTTGCTTAAAAAGGAACAGTTGTATGCCGAATTCTCTAAATGCGAATTCTGGATCCCTAAAGTACAGTTCCTTGGTCACGTGATCGACAGTCAGGGTATTCATGTGGATCATGCCAAAATTGAATCCGTTAAAGATTGGGCATCTCCTAAGTCTGCAACTGAGATTCGTCAATTTTTGGGACTGGCAGGCTACTACCGAAGATTCATTGAAGGATTCTCAAAGATAGCTGATTCGTGGAATAGTATATATATATAAAATAACACAAATGCAAATCTCAACCAAATGCCCTTAACCAAGGCAAAAGGTCAAAATTATGTAGTGCACCAATTCTAGCGTTCCGAAGGAAATGATAGACTTTATCGTTACTGTGACGCTTCAATCAAAGGGTTGGGCGCGTGCTAATGGCAAAGAGAAAAGTGATTGTTATGCATCACAACAACTAAAAGGTTCATTGAGAAAAGAAATTTACACCACTCATGATTTGGAGTTAGGGCAAGTAGTATTCGCTCTAAAGATTGGAGGCATTATTGTACAGGACAAAGTGTAACAGTGTTCACTGACCATAAAAGATTATAGAGTGCAACAAATCCTCAAGCAGAAGAAATTAAAATGAGACAGGCCGTTGGTGTGGAATTGCTTAGTGATTATGATTGTGGAAATCCCGTTATCACCCAGGAAAAGCAAATGTTGTGGCCAGATGCATTGAACAGAAAGGGAGCGAGTAAAGCACATTTCGGGTGCTCGGGCCTAGTTATGACTATCGGTTTGCCCTTGCCCAAAATGGATTTTGGAGGCTCAGAGTGAGGACGAGAATAACCAGAATCACTCTAAGTCCAAAGACGTAGGAGGTATGTTGATTGAGAATTCGAAGGATCCAGAAAAACCCAGGAAGGAGAAATTGGAACCATGTACGGACGGAACAATGTGTCTAAACAACAGAAGTTGGTTTCCTCGCTACGGTAACCTAAGGGCTCTATTTTTGCAATGAGTCTCACAGTCGAAATATTCTGTCACCCGAGTTCCGATAAAATGTACCCAAGGACATGAAAAAATTCAACAACTTTAACTGGTGGAAGTCACTAACATGAAAGGCTTTAACATTGCCACCTATGTTAGCAAGTGTTTGACGTGTTTAAGAGTCAAAGCTGAACACCAAAAACCATCTGGCTTACTGGTACAACCAGCGATTCCTCAATGGAAATGGGAAAATATCACACATTGGACTTTGTCACCAAACTCCCAAGAACGCAAAGTGGAAACGACACCATATGGGTAATTGTAGACCGACTCACTAAGTCTGCTCACTTTTTACCAATGAGGGAAACTGACCCTATGGATAAGCTAGCAAAACTGTATTTGAAAGAAGTGGTCACGAGGCATGGGATACCAGTCTCGATCATTTGTGATCGTGACCCCCGTTTTACATCAAACTTCTGGAGGTCATTTCAGAAAGCTATGGGTACTCGGTTGGATATGAGTACGGCATACCATCCAGAGACTGATGGACAAAGTGAAAGAACCATACAAACTCTTGAAGATATGTTACACGCTTGTGTGATAGACTTTGGGAATGGTTGGGAAGGACCCTACCGCTGAATTGAATTCTCTCGTAAAACAACAGCTACTTGCTAGTTATTAAAGCTGCCCCATTAGAGGTAATTTACGGCTGAAATTGTCCGGTCGCTGGGTGTTGGGCGGAGGTCGGAGATGCTCGCTCACCGGTCCAGAACTTGTTCATGAACAACACGAGAGGATTGTTAGGATTAAGTGAGAATGCAAGCTGCTCGTGATCGCCAAAAGAGTTACGCCGATGTGAGGCGTAAGCCTCTAGAGTTTCAAGTGGTGATCGAGTAATGTTAAAGGTATCACATTGGAAAGGGGTCGTACGTTTTGGAAAACGGGGAGAAAGTTGAACCGAGGTATATCGGACTTTCAATGGTGTTTGCCAATGTGGGAACGTTGCTTTTAGACATCGAACTACCACAAACAGTTAAGAGGGTTCATAGCAACATTTCATGTTATCCAATCTAAAGAAGTGTTTATTGACGAGCCATTGGCGGTGACCGTTAGATGAAAATACACATTAGATGGATAAACTCAATTTGATTGAAGAACCAAGTGAAATCTTAGGAGGTGATGATCAAGATGCTAAGGCGAAGTCGTATTCCACAATCATCAAAGTTCGAGGAACTCCAAGTGAGGTCCAGATTCATCGTGGAACGGCGAAGATCAGTCCGAGAAAAGTATCCGCACTCTTCACAAAAAAAAACCGCACCCTCGAAGAATGTTGCATTTGAGCCTTGGGACAGGCTCTACCTAACGGTAGAGACTGTAACATTTCTCATTTCAGGTTTATTTTCAAACTTTAATAAATTCCATTTATTTATTTTTGAGTTTTAACGCGTTCGCTTTTAATTTTTATTTAGAGTTAAATCGAGTAAACTAAAAATCAATGATTTTGTATCAATCTAAATACGGGACATCAAACAATTTAAAGTTGGACATCAAGGCATAGTGTTATATGATTAATAGGAGTATATTTTATAACTTTTCATTATTTATTTTTTGTTGGTTACGTAAAAAGCTTACGTTTCGCAATAAATTACATTCAGGTCGTAACCGGGAAAGCACCTTTACCCGTCTACACTTAAACAAATACCCACGTTTATACCCAATACTCAAAATTTAATTATTTTTCTCACTTATACCATCTTAGAACCGGACATAGGCCTTTATACATGAAATAAATGATTTAATTCCTAGTAAACCTTTCTTTACAACTTGTAAATCCTATACAACAAAGTGACTTGGGACCCAGTTACTAGTAAATTGTATATCCCTTGTCCTATGGTGTCCTTTTGCTGAATCCCTTGCTAGGGAGGAGGGAGAGGTCTCTTACAACTTGTCCTTAAACCATCTAAGCTTCCATGGTTTCTTTTAGCTAGTTTATGGTTTTCCAAGTTGCTATATAAAGCAAGCCCTAAGTCCTTAATACTCTTACACACTCATTCAAGAAAAAATCAGAAAGACAAATACTCCCTATTTAGACTCAAAACCTCACGGCACACTTGAATACTTTCAGGGTTTCATTTTAATTTTTGAACTCAAGGTATTCTCAAGCATTTAAAGTGTTATTCTAAGGTTACCTAAGACTACTCAAGGTGTTGGGAAGTTTGGATTCAGGTTTAACAAGGTTTTATCAAGAAAACATATTTAGGGTTTTGATTTTGGAAGCTTGATTGGGGTTTACATCTTGTGTTCATCATCCTACTTGATTTCTATAAGGTCTATTTAAAGTTTTCATTACTCATTTATTTATTTTCTATTGTATACATATTTGTTGCATTAGTTAATCACCACCTAGTTTCATTTTTAAGTCATTTAAAGTATTTGATGATTTCATATGGACAAAGGACATGGACATTTAGAGGACTAAATACATGTGGAATATACGGTACAACACTTGGGGAATTTATGGTGCAAAGTCTTTAAGTAAAAATAATTACAAACTAACTTATTAAATTGAAAACCCTAATTTTATTTAATTACCTACTGTTGGAATTCGAATTATAAACCCTATGTTTTATATTTTATAAAAATAGTGCTCTTTATAAGGATCGTGAGCATGTAAAGAACTCAAAAAACGAAATTATAACGAACAAGTTACGACATTTACAAGTTATATATAATTAACTTTATAAAAATATTTTTATAAACTGATGTGAATAGTAAAAGCTACTGTTCATCAGTGGTTTAAAATTTTATAAATATAATAAATTGATAAATTTTCTTAATACTAATCCAAGGACATAAGGATCTCGAGAAACGGAGCTATAACGAGCGAATTATGATTTAATCAAGTTATAAATAATTAGTTTTATAAAAAAATGTTTATATAAATGTGTGAACAGTAAAAGTTATGTTGGTCAGTGGGTTAAATCTTATAATATGATATTTGATAAACTTATTTTAATACGGAGACGGTGGACATAAAGAAACGTAAAAGACGAAGTCGAATCCGTTAAAGATATGGAGTTTTAAAACTCGGCGGCATTACTTTTTTTTTTATACATCTTTTATAAAACAATTAAATTAATAATGAAATATCATTATTAAATCATACATTTTTCAAATGATACATTAGTAAATAAAAATAATATTTTCTTTACAAGTACAAGTATACATGCTTTAATTTAATAAAGTACGAGTTAATTATTGTTTTAACTTTTAAAGAATTAATAAAAACTATTAGGTGGTGGTGTAACTATGCGACATGTGATGTTTTAATTTCATGAAATACATTATACTCATACGGCCTATAATTAATTAGGTTGCATTCAAATTGCCGAGGCGATTCACTTACTTGATTTAGATAATCAATCATTCACTTACGGTGAGTTCATAGCCCCGCTTTTATACAATTACATTGTTTTACAACTTTGGGGTGAGAAACATGCATCATTTTACATTTGGACACAAGTACTCTTTTAAACATATTACAAGTTGGCCTAAGTAGCGAAACCCACTATTGCCCACTATCATGAACTGTCAATTGCTAGTTAGCGAGCGCGAATGTTATGAATAGATCTATTTGGGATTGACATCCCCGTTCGGGTGAGTAGCGCTCATCAGTTTCGGAGGTACTGAAACAACGAACGTATACATGTCGGAACAATTTGGATGTTGCGGGATTTGAACTTCTACATGGGCACATTTAGTGCATTAAATTTGCATACATATATGTCGAGCTTCGGTGTCATGATCTTGTGCACTCGTAATTATTTTAAAGTCTTTATCTTATAGCCAGTAGACCTGACCTACAATTTGCTATATGCATGTGTACCCGGTATCAGGCTCGGCCTACCGAAAAGCACTTAAATGCGGTAAAAGGATCTTTCGGTATCTAAAAGGAACCGTACATCGGGGTCTTTGGTATCCGAAGGATTCTTCCTTTGCACTAACAGAGGAAGACACATGCCGTAGCACATCTAGCAGTATACAAGTTTTGGGTGATAGACTTGTAAGCTGGTTGTCTAAAAGGCAGAAAAGCGCTGCGATATCCAGTACGGAAGCTGAATATATTGCTTTATCCGGTTGTTGTGCTCAAGTCCTTTGGATGAGATCACAACATGGCTTTGGATTTAATAAAATTCCAATGTACTGTGATAACAAAAGCGCTATTGCCTTATGCTGCAACAACGTTCAACATATCCAGGTCCACGGATATAGACGTCGGAGACTCTGAAACAATTGGCAGATGAAGTTGATGAATAGTGGTGGTACCTATTTAAATATCCTATATAATTAGTAAATACTTAAAATCATAAAAACACAAAAAGATTTTTATTTTCATTTTTATTTTTTATAAAATTTTATAAAACCAAAAGAGAAAAATATAAAATCAGAAAAACCAAAAAGATTTTCATTTTATAAAACCTTTATAAAAACAAAATACAAAATTAAAAAAATGAGAAAAATTCAAAAAGAAGTTTTCAATGGCATATCTTTTGCAAACGATAATATTTACGTCCCTAGAAATGTCTTTCAATAAAGATACGTGGTCATAAATAAAGTTCGTGCAAAAGTTCAATAAATGTTTTTTCAAAACATGCCATATGGCTTGCTATTATTTCAGATAGTAACCCGCTTTTCTCCTTGAGGAAAACATGTCGTCTAAAAGACAGTTGTTCCTAACAACAAGAATTTATTCTCGGGCATGGTCTACTCTATAACCATGCAAAGGCTTGTGATTACTTTGCATCACAACCCGTGCTTCCTATATATCCGTAAGTGTGCGTGTCAGTGCGCTTATATGTCAAAATAAGAGAAATCTTATTTTTATTGGAAAAAAGTTGTCTTCATAATGAATCAGCGTTTTCAGTAATCACAAAAAGATTTTCAAAGACAATTCGACCACTCATTCAATGACAACAGCTCTTTAAATAGAAAATGGGTCATTATTTTAGGGGGAGAAATCGTCATCAAATAATCTTTTAAAATGGTCTTTCAAAATAAGTCACATAAACGGATAAAGTTTTTAATAATGACGGATCATAATTTAAGGGGAGTTAATGGAATTTAACTACACAAGCTTTAGAATGTCATTCGTTTAAATCTTTATGGACTTATTTGTGATTTGAAACTTAGTGAATTCAATCTTTAAAGTACATTCGATCAATATTGCCAACACCTTATAGTTTGTAAAAGACTTAGGAATACTTGGAAATACTTTCATAGTTTTAAAAAGCCTTGAAGTTGATCCTCACGTGATAGATATAAGCTTATATATTCTTAAAACACGATCTCGAGTATGTGTGCATACAAAGTTTTGCTGATTCCGACGTGTCGAAACCAGCAAGGGGGAAGGAGTAGATGTATACCTGATAGTGTCCATGGCCTTCTTTTGAAGTCACCTTCTTTGAATTTTAGGCCTTTCTTTGTTTCTTTCGGGTGCACTATTTCAAATCACATGGTGGAAGAGACATCTCGTCATTAGTCAGTATGCATCATTTGAGTCCCCAGGGGGAAGTGTTGGGAGTATAATTATTTAAAATGTGAGAAAAGTTCTTTCTGATTCAATAAATGCTTCCTCAAACGGTCAATCCCTAAGCTTATTCTTAAAAGAAGTAGAAATATTTGATAAAAGAGGTACACATAGGTATGATGTTTCCTTAAGTTAGTCAGTATTCTGTAGAAAGAAATGAGTACATTTAGGACTTAATTGACTTAGGTGTTTCCATTTCGACTACTTAGAGGGAATAATTGTGATATCCGGGACTTAGTTGACTTTGGTGTTACAATTTATATCATCGCTATCCTGAAGAGAGAAATGCGCTCATCCGGGACTTAATTGACTTTGGTGTTGCGGTATCAAGTTCTTGAAAGGGTTAATCGTGTACTTCGGATATCTGGACTTTATACATTAAGACTGCTTGATGAGTCTTGCAAGAAAGTTCTGAATCTACTCAAGAAAGGATTGCTGGTTTAGGGGGAAGCTAAGACAACATCAACACCGACATCACCAACCACACAAGCTCAAGTTACATATGTATCTGAATCTATTTCATACTCAAAGTTTGAAGCAAAGACTTTCGTAACTTGGAAAGAAAGTTGAAGCCATGCCGAAGAGTGCTTGGACAGAGAAAGATCTGATTGACGACTTCTTGAAAGAAAGAAGGTTAATGAGGAGCTTAGAAAAGTTCGTTGGTGGGAGATTGTACGAAGGAGACCTACGGCTACTACAAAGAACCATATGATTCTATCATATGATGTTCTCATCATTCAGGTCAAACCTCGTACATAAAATAACTTGTGAAATATTGTATGTAGTGTAGACTTTATGGTGATATTAAGGAGTGCTCGAGTACAAAATTTTCAAGAATTTCTTAGTAAATTCAAAAAATTTCAAATTATTGTACTCAGCACTATCTTATAAACCCTCAAAAGTTGAGGGGGAGCAATAATATGTTCCATTCTGCTAGAATACATCATTTTGTCCCCGAACGGTTAATCAATTGATATCCAAAATATCAAGGGATTAACATTTTGGATAAGGGGAGAAAATGTGATTAACCTGGACTTAATGTATATTGACAGAAGTAATCAATTAAAATGGACTCGATGCACTCCACACTTAGCATGTACTACGATTACGATGCACATGTTAAGGGGGAGCTTTTAGTGATGATTAAAAACATTCAAAGTGTAAACCTTTTGATATTTATATCAAACACTTTGAATGAATTTTTCAATGATTTTGGTTTGTAATGGTGATGGAATACCCTAAAAGACCGACCATGTACTTAATTTTATGGAGTTATAAGGTGGTTAGGTATAGGTATTCAAATCCCATGATCCAGCCAGAACCGGAGGGATCTACCCAGGGATATCCACTAGTTAGTGTAGAAGTCCTTAGGTATGATTAAAAAGGAGAAAAAGTGAGAATCGGGAATAATGCCGACTGAGATGGAGCTAACACTGGAACAAACCCAACAAGGTGTTAGTTATGAAGTCTCGGTAAGCATTGAAGGGGTTGAAGAATGAAAAAGAAATGTAAGGATAAAGGGTGAAAAGAAAGAAGCCCTCCATACACTTAGGCAGAAACCGGGTCAATACATATGCTGTCAGAAACACTTAGGTGTTGTCTGACATTGAAGACAGTCATGGACCCAGTGACGCTATGCACAAACCCCTCCCAGCCACTCAAAGTCGGAAAGACTTTGTTTCAAAACTCACGGAGATACACTCATTTCTATTGACTTTCTCACTCCGAGTTAGTTGATATTGAAAAGGTGGCACTCAGCTCCAGCCTCCGATCACTAAAATTAAAAGTGCACTATTGAGTCTAGAGCCAAAAGAGATCATCCATTAATCTCATTAGGACACTTGTCATAATTTAGCTTGTTATCTCACACAATGTGAATATCAAGTAATATCATTAGAGTCCTACGCAAGATCCTTGTGATTTTGCCAGAACATCCGAGTGATACTTAGGTATTCACAATGAAGATGGAAATCCTGCTTGAGCCAACATCAAACAAGCTCATGGTAGGTGACTTGTGCGATTCTTATGAATCAAGCTTGTGACAACTGGAAAGCAACAATGGTGCGATTCTTTATGAATCAAACTTGTTCCAGGTTATGGATCAACGGTTAAAGAATTTTGAATTGCTTAAAACTCTCGATGTGTCACAAAACCACTTTAGCAAGTGACACGTCGATTGATTTTCAAATCGATTTTCTATATCAATCGGTGAGATAGTAACTCACTGGTTCACTCTTATCGTGTTGTCTGCTTTGAGACGTTCCGATAATGAGAACATGCTGAGTACGATGAATCTAATACTTATGTGTTAGAAAGATTCAATACTACAGCTGGAAATCCTGTCAAGAAGATTCTTCTTAAATTGAATCTATCTGATCACAGGTCGATCCTCACGGATTTGAAGGTTACTCCAACCAAACCTGGGCGAATGACAAAGCCATATTCGTCCCCCCGCTTTATTGCTAACTGTTTTATTGCAGGAAACTTAAAGATGGTGGTGAAGGTACCTGTTTCCCGCTGACTCACAAGATCCATAGCCACATGCTCATACCTGACCAACAAACATAAAGACATCATGAAAGATCAAATACATGTTTCAAGACTTCCGCTACTCTGATACCGTACGTCTTTCTTGAAGTGACGAAGTATTAAAGTCAAAGAATTTCAAAGAAGTTTCCGTCACTCTGATACCGAACATCTTTTTTAAAGTGACGAAGTGTTAAAGTTAAAGAATTTCAAGAAAGATGCAACATTAAAGCTTTTCAAGTCAAGAAATCAAGAAAGGTATGAGCATGTCGGTCTAGAAGTCACAAGTTACACAAGATGGCAAGATTTATTAAGATGGCGAAGAGATTGTGCTTGGTTGATGATCTTAAGATGCTCAAGATCACAATGTCAAATACAAGTTCAAGGAACAAGCTTAATCCAGAAGTCAATGATCACTACAACATATTCACAAGAGAAAGTCAAGAGTACGAGCTAAAGTCTAAAGATGAAGCATAGTATGCTAGGTTTAAAGTTTTGTAAATTGGAGTGACCTCCCTTAGGGGGAGATTGTTGGAAACACAAAAAGTGTCGGTCACTTCCAAGTTGTAATAGTCTTAACTCGTAGTTTATGTAATGATTAGATTAGTAATCTAGTCCTGCCCAAGACCCATGGGAAGCCCATCATAACCTATGGGCCGGCCTATAGGACATATATAAGCCCTCTCCTAGCCTTGGAGAGGGGTTGGTTGTTTCATTTCTTCCACATTTTCCACATAGTAATAAAATCATCCATTCCATATACTTTCTCTCTCTAAACATCACAACCCACATCTCTCTCTTGTTCTTGGTTTAGATCATTAGATTACATGTTTCTTCAGATAGCGAGTTAGACCTTTCCTGTAAGTATGCCACAAGAATTTAGGAGTTGCTTGTATATGTTCAAGATACGTGCCCTAATGCGATAACACCTAGTGCTAAGAAGGTTACTGTCAAACCCATGAACAATGTCAAGAAAGTTAGGTTTGTTGAACCTCTCACATCCTCAAGCAAGATTCAACAGGTAGAGTCTTCTAAAACATCAGATTCTAACACACATGTGTTGTCTTCTACAGGAGTGAAGTATCTTACTAGTAATTGCGGATCAAAGCCTCCAGGCAATAAAAAGAATGATAGGATCTTGCAAACACCAAGTAGGAACAAGAAGAATAAAGTAGAAGCCTAACCTAGGAAAGTGAATAAAGTGAATCATGTTGTTAAACCTGTTTGTGATGTTGATGTTAAGCATTCACTGTCAAATGCGAATTCTAAAATTCCCTGTGCTACTTGTAAAAAATCTATGTTTGATGGTGTTCATGATAAATGTCTTCTTGATCTTGTGCAAAATGGGAATAAACGTACTAAATCTGCTAAGAAACATAAAAAACAAAATATTTAGAAACCTATAGGTCATGTATTCACTGAAGTAGGATTTAAGTGGAAACCAACAGGTAGAACTTTCACTATAGTTGGTAACTCGTGCCCTTTAACTATGTTCACCACAACTAACTTAGTGCCTCCTAAGCAAACCACTTCCCACTCAGATGAAATATAAAAACCAGAGATAAAAGTCTATAGCAGGAAATCCAAAAATGTTAGAAACATAGGTCGAGTAAAATAGCTAAGATTGTAGAATCTAAGAATGCTAACCACTCAGAACCCAATCAAATTTGGGGATCCACTGCAACAGATATTCCATCGTCTTCTTCTCTTGTCATGACAGGTTGTCTAGATTGTACTCTGGTATCTGGACTCTGGATGTTCGAAACACATGACAGGGAATCGCTCTCAGCTCATGATCTTTGTCAGTAAATTTTTGGGTACTGTTAGATTCAGGAACGACCAAATTGCAAGGATTATGGGGTATGGTGACTATCAGCTGGGAAACATTATTATCTCAAGGGTATACTGCGTTGAGGGACTTGGACATAACTTATTTCCTGTTGGCCAATTTTGTTATACAGATCTTGAAGTTGCATTTTGGAGAAACACTTGCTTTATTCACAATTTAGAAGGTGTTGATCTACTTTCAGGGTCCCGAGACACAAATTTGTACACAATTTCTCTTGATGACATGCTTAAATCATCTCCGATCTGTCTTCTATCTAAAGCATCAAAGACTAAGAGTTGGTTATGGCACCAACGATTATCTCATCTCAACTTCGGTACTTTGAACAAGCTAGCTAAAGACGGTCTTGCACAAGGAATTCCAAGACTTAAATTTCAGAAAGATTATTTGTGTTCAGCATGTACATTAGGGAAAAGTAAGAAAACCTCTCATCAACCCAAAGCTTAAGACACTAACCAATAGAAACTGTAGTCTTTGCTAATGGATTTTGTGTAGCCCGATGCGTGTGCTAGTATTACGGGAAATGGTATATCTTAGTGAATAGCCACATTACTCTAGATTACCCGGGTAGATTTGAAGACAAAAGATGAAGCTCCTGCGGCCATCATCAAATGTATTAAAAACATACAAGTTTGTTTAAATACCAAAGTCTGGAATGTTCGAACAGATAATGGAACAGAATTTATCAATCAGACACTTCGTGAATGGTATGAAAATGTTGGCATCTCGCATCAAACTTCTGTAGCTCGCACTCCTCATCAGAACGGTGTGGTTAAAAGGCGTAACCAGACTCTAGTAGAAGTTGCTCGTACAATACTAATATTTTATAAATCTCTATTATTTCTCTGGGCCAAAGCTATCAATACTGCTTGTTACACCCAAAACCGTTCTTTGATACGCCACCGATACAACAAAACTCCATAAGAGCTTATGCAAGACAAGAAACCGGACTTATCATTCTTTCATGTCTTTGGTTCCCTTTGTTATCCCACCAATGACCATGATGATCTAGGAAAATTTGATGCAAAAGCAGACATTGGGATTTTCGTTGGTTACGCGCCTGCAAAGAAAGTGTTCAGAATCTATAACAGAAGAACCCGAATTATTACTAAAACAATTCATGTAACGTTCAATGAGCTAACAACTATGGCTTATGAACAATTCAGTTCAGGACCCGGACTTCAGCATATGACTCTTGCTACATCCAGTACAAGACTCGTATCAAACCTTGTTTCTCAACAACCTTGTATTCCACCAATAAGAAATGACTAGGATCGTTTGTTTCAACCAATGTTCGATGAATACTTTAATCCTACACCAGTTGTTGTATCTCCAGTACAAGAAGCTCTCGCTCCAAGATCTGAAGCATTAGCTGATTCTCCTGTGTCTACTTCAATTGACCAGGATGCTCCATTAACAAGTATTCCAACATCACAAGAACATGAACAGTCTCCAATCATTTCTCAAGGTTTTTGAAAGAATCACCTAAAACACCTCATTTCATAATGACCTCTTAAAGAATCTCCGAATGAAGTCTCGACTTCTATGGATCATCATCCTAATGTAAAAAAATCCACACTCCTTTGGAACACATTGGTAATGGACTAAGGATCATCCCTATAGCAAACGTGATCGGAGAATCCTTCTCCGTTTCTGTCTTCAAATAAAAAATAACTACACACTGACGCCATGTGGTGTTATTTTGATGCCTTCCTAACTTCAGTAGAACCAAAGAGCTTCAAACAAGAAATGACCGAACCGTCATGGATCGATGCAATGCAAGAGGAAATTCATGAATTTAAAAGACTTGAAGTTTAGGAATTGGTGGGGGATCCGGGGGGGAGCAATGGAAGCAGGATGTAGGGGTAACTTTAGGTGAGAATAAGGGGGACTCAAATTGATAGGAAGCGGAAGGTCAAACAGATGAATCTGGTGGGGTACTAAAAAATAAGGCTCGATTAGTTGCTCAAGGATTCAAACAAGAAGAGGGTATCGATTTCGAAGAATCATTTGCACCGGTTACTAGAATTGAGGCCATTTGTATCTTCGTAGCATATGCCGCTCACAAGAATATGTTAATCTACCAAATGGACATCAAAACGGCTTTCTTGAATGGCGAGCTCAAAGAAAAGGTCTACGTTTCTCACCATGGATTGTTGACCAGGACAACCCATTGCATGTGTATAAGCTTAAAAAATCCCTTTACGGTCTCAAACAAGCACCACGTGCATGGTATGATATGCTGTCAAGCTTTCTTATCTCTCAACAATTCTCCAAAGGTGCAGTTGATCCTACACTCTTCACACGGCATGCTGGAAATGACATATTACTGGTACAAATTTATGTTGACGATATAATATTTGCATCAACTAATACTGCCATGTGTGATGAGTTTGCTAATCAGATGACCTCTAAGTTCAAGATGTCAATGATGGGGCAAATGTCATTCTTTTTAGGATTACAAATTTCTCAAAGTCCTAGAGGCATCTTCATAAACCAATCTAAATATGCTTCTAAAATCGTTAAAAAATATGGCTTAAATACTACTGATTCTGTTGACACACCCATGATTGAAACCAAGAAACTAGATGAAGACCTACAAGGGAAACCAGTTGATGCTACACTTTACCGTGGCATGATTAGATCCTTAATGTATCTTACAACCAGTAGACCTGACCTTAACTATGTTGTCTGCTTATGTGCCCGGTATCAGGCTAAGCCTACCGAAAAGCACTTACAAGCGGTGAAACGGATCTTTCGATACCTTAATGGAACCATTAACATGGGTCTATGTATTCCTAAGGATACGATATGTCTCTCACAAGCTTAATGCAGATCGATCACTGCGGGGTGTTAGGACACTAGAACGTAAGTAATCGGGAAGCGCTCAGTTCTTAGGTGACAAACTTGTTAGCTGGTCATCCAAGAAGCAAAAGAGCACTGCTATCTCGAGTACAAAGGCTGATATATATTGCCTTGGTCTGGAGTTTTGATCACAAATCCATGGATGCGTTTCACAACTAACAATCTATGGTTTTTAAATTCAATAAGATTCCTCGTACTGCGTTAACAAGAGTGCTATTTGCATTAGGCTGCAACATTGTTTAACATCATGAGCTAAGCACCATGATATTCGCTACCTAATGTCATAAAGGAGCTAAGTGAGGATGGAATCGTAGAACTATACTTGTCCGTACTGAATACCAACTGCTGACATCTTTCCTAACATTGGCCTCAAGAGAGATTTAATTTCTTGATCGCCAGAGCTTGGTCTGAGAAGCTTGTCACCAGAAACCGTTGAAACAGGCGTCATAGAAACGGACAGTGATGTGGTAACCTCAAATCCTGCACAATGGTAACATATGAAAACATAAAAAAAATACAAAAATGAGTTTCCTTTATAAAATTTTTAACAAAAACAAAAGAAAACATATAAAAAAAATTCAAAAAAAATATAAAAATATGTATCTACGTCAAGTCTTCTGAAATTCGATGAACATTTATAAGGCTGTTTAGAAAGTCATTCAATAAGAATACAGGCGTAAATGATGTTCGGCAGAAGTTCCAAAAAAGTTTCAAAACATGCCAAAATGGCTTGCTATTATTTTAGATAGCAACCCGGTCATCATCTTAAGGCAAAGTATGTCGGCAAAAAGATAACTTGGCCTCACAACAGGAAATTTATTTTTCTCAGAAATGAATTAATTTATATTCATTCAAAGGCTTGTGATTACATTGCATCACAACCCGTGCTTCCTTTAATCCGTAAGTGTACGTGTCAGTGCGCTTATGTGGCAAAATAAGAGAAATCTTATTTTCTTTGGTGTTGCTTTTAAAAATATACAATAATCATCGTTCAGATTCAATAAATCAACATTTTTCTAAGACAATTTTGAACCATCAAATAACGACTACAACTCTTTCAATAGAAAACGGGTCATTATTTGAGGGGAGAATTCTGTCAAAAATCCGCCTCCTTCATAATTAATAAAGTGGCGAATCAGAAAGGTTTTTAAATGTTCGGTGGAAATAATTAAAGGGGATTATAAATGTCAACTTAATAGGGCATTATTTGCTATCTGTTAATCTTATTGGGCATTAATGCGTTATGTGAACTTGCATCTTGATAACAAAACCATAAGGCTAATGTGCAAATTTGGAACTTAGTTTTGCCTAAGAATAGGGTTATAATAAATTGATAGTGTCCCCAAAAAACCCGCTAGGGCATTTATGTCAAAAACCCAAAAAGGTTTTGAACAAACACCCCCTTTGCCCGCTCTGTTAGTCACATGAACACAAAACACAATCATAAACCTTAGTGTAAAATACACATATCCATTTGTGCTTAAAATAACCCAAATAAACCCAAAACAGACCAAAAATGGCAAAAATGTGCTTGTATTTGTGTTTTGTGTGTGCAGGAACGGATATATCAAAAATCACAAGAAAGCCATCAAAAACAAGCAAGCACGGACACGAGAACGAAAGAGTGAACAAAAGCCGGAAGCCAAAGCCAGAAAAAGTCAAATCTACAGTCAACTCCAGTCAATCATGGTCAACAAAAGTCAACAAGACCCAAAGTGTTTCAAAATAACCCCTCAACTTTCAAAAAAAATCCATAAATGGGCCACACCCGGATCCATAAGCCCATTTCACTAGTCCATTTACCTTTTTATAAACCACAGGGACTAATCTTGCAATTTCTCAAAATCGTTTTATACTATACCTTGAGACAACAAAAGAGAGGGACTAAATTTGTCAAAGGGCCAAAGTTTAAAAATAAGTTACCCGTTTCAGTTGTAAAAAGCCGCGAAGACCTAATTACTGTTCATCGTCACTACAAATTCACTAGCCAGGGTAAAATAGAGGGCAAATGGAAATTGAGGGGCAAGTAAGTCTATTCATGAGCTCCTAAACAAGATGGAAGGGATAGATTAGTAAAATCAAGAGATCTAAGCACCTTACTCAAGCACATAGCCACGTCATCAATGGAGAAGCACAAATGAAATGTGGGTTTTGTACTATTTCTACTCAGAGAAGAAACATAAGTGAGCCTCTAACGGATTGCCAGCTTGGCAATCCGTGTGAGGTCACTTAGTGATCCAACGACTCAAAACTTAGCCTCAATGATTGGTTGATTGGATGGCAGAGATTGATGGGCGCCTCTAACAAACTCAAAGGCCTAGAAGCTTCACTATGGTGCTATAAATATCACCCTCATCACACACACACGAATATCTTTTTACTTTTTTATAGTTTCTACCTAGTGGTAAGTTGTCAAATAGCTTTAAATGTAATTTTGATTCAATTATAATTTCTTTTAAGTAATGTAATTCAGCTCTTTTTAATTAAATTTAGTTTTAATTTTGTCATAAAGTTTCATAGCTTTCAACTAATAAGCTCTCTTAATAAGCCTATCTGTCTCAATAAGCTAATAAGCTCATATTAAGCTCTTTCAGTCTTTAAGCTGAAATGGAGCTTATTTAATTCAGTATTAATCATATCCAAACCTTTAATCATCTTAACATACACTTGTGGATTATTGAGCTTTTTGGAAGTTTGACCAATTATGGAAGGGTCAAAGAAGGACTTAACTCTTAGCTTATTTATAAGCTAGGAGAGCTTGTAGCAGCTTAATTGTGTGTAAGCTTCTGTTTAGCTGAAGCTAAGGGTTAGTTTTCATTACTTTTGTTCTTTAATTCATAGTTTTTAGATTTATTAAAAAATTGCTTATAGTCATATGCTTCTATGTTTATTTTGCTTATCTGTTTCTCTTAGTGCTTAATTCTTTGCTTGATTGTACTTATTAGTCTCATTAGTCATAAACTTGCATCTGTTTTCTTAGTTTTTTTAGTTATAGTAATTTGTTTTCTATATAATTTGTCATTAAACCTTAAAAAACCAAAAATAAGAAATTATAGATTAGATCTTAATTCTAGTTTAAAGTAGTTGTTAAATTATGTTAATTAGGTTTGAATTAAGCTAGTTAATGTCTGGTAATCAAGTTTCCTAATTAGTTTTCAATTTAAGAGTTTTTTTTTCAATTCTGTCTACTAGCTAAAGGGGTGTTTGGTTTAAGGAGTTTTGACCATCAAAAGTCAAAATGACTTATTCAATTTGTGTAGGATAGTTTTGTTATCAGTATAGGATAATAGATAATCAATTTTCCATAGATGTAGTTTTTCAAAATTAAAGTGTTTGAGCTTATTTTAATGTGCCAGCACCATGGCACATTAGTCTTATCTTGTTACTATAAACTTTGATCTAAGCTTTTCAAGGTTGGATTCTTGCAAGCCGTGTTTTAACACTCTATTTTAGTATGTTTAGTGCAGCTAGAAATCCTTTAGTATCCTGCACTATTGTTTTGCACTTGTGCAAAGTGCATCAGATGAACTAAGTGTTCCTACGATCAACTTTTGCTTAAATTTTAACATAGGTAATCATAAGATTAGCGTTTAAGGTTAGAGTAGTTTAGATTAGGTATAGCTAATTCAGTATTAAAAGCGTTATCCTTATCATTCCTAGGTATTTCCTAGTAACTTTTAAGCTAAAAGTTTCATATAAAGCCAAAGACAAAAATAGTACCAGCTAGATCTAGTCCTTTAAATCAAAATTTAGCGTATAAGGTTAGAATTTATAGTTTAGATAAGTAGCTTATAAGGTGTTTGTTTTGTTTTTAAAAGATTAGAGTCTAAGGTTGCTTTTTGAGCATTTGAGCTTAATTTGGTTTTGAGCTTATTGATTTGTTTCCTGAGTATGCTACTTTAATCATCATCTTCAGTTATATCCATAGGTGTTTGTAAGCTCAAATTTCTTTCATAAATAGTTGTTAAGCACATCACAAGCTTCCAAAAACGTTCCTTTTTGTTTTTAAAATTGAGCTTAAATTGAGCTTATGCAAGTAAATAAGTAAAAGTACTTAAAGCTCACTTACTGATATACAGATTTTGGAATCTTGTTAAGAGCATATTAGTAAGTTTTAGCTTATGTTCCCTTTATTAAAATTGCTTAATTTTGTGTCCTCCTTAAGCCTTAGTATTTAGTTTTTCATAAAAGTCAAAAATTTAAAAAAGAGCAAAAAGGGGTTTGCCTGCCTCGAACCCACGACCTCACACTTATAGACCCAACGCCTTAACACTTTGCTACATTAGCTCATCCGTTACCTTCTCCTTTCATTAATCATTTATTCACATTTTCTATTCACTAGATTTTTGTTTTTTAATAACCGGAGCCTTAAGTGCCTTTTCTCAGCTTATTTAATAAGCTGAGTTCTGTCTTTTATTTTTCTATTAATCTTTGTTACATTTTAGATTTTTCCTGAATTTTTCGTAATTTTTCATCAATTATTTTATTTTTAATAGTTTTTCGAAAGTAAAAATCTTAAAAAATACATAAAAAATAGAAAAAAGTTTCAGAAAAATACAAAAAAATAGTTTTTAGTTTTATAAAAAATAGCTTTAGGTTTACATTCAGTAAAATCATTTTCACCACTTTTAGATTTTAATTTTCATTTTTAAGCTTTTATTTTTAATTTTAAAAATAGGATTTTAATTTTAAAAATAGTTTTCTGAGTTTTTATGTTATTTTAGACTTTTCTAAGTTTAAAAATCATTTTTCCAAATTTTTAGTACTTAATTTGCTATTTT
Source organism: Tanacetum coccineum (assembly GCA_026074375.1). Taxonomy (NCBI): domain Eukaryota; kingdom Viridiplantae; phylum Streptophyta; class Magnoliopsida; order Asterales; family Asteraceae; genus Tanacetum; species Tanacetum coccineum. Next base: position 101,815 of record BQNB010003795.1, read on the forward strand.
TTAAGATTTAATTAGATTAAATTAGTTTTTAATTCATAATAAATTCAAAAATAATCTAAAAAATGGTTTTCTTTTTGCTAAAATTTCTTTTGTCCCTATATTAGGTTTAGAAATTTTAGTTTACCCTTTTAGGAGTTAAATTTAGTTTTATTTGCTTATCAGTCGCATTTTATTTGTTTTCCCGTTAAATTATTAAGTGCTTTAATTGTTATGATTGCTCTTGTTTTTAATTAGTTGTCATAGAAGACCCTCATCATCTTCGAAACATCAGATCATATCCAATATCAAGAGAGGTTTCATTTCTCAAATCGTTGGAAAACGACTCGGGAAACATACTTCCGAGTAACAGTACGTATATATATATATATATATATATTTTAAAGAGTGAATTTTCCTTAGGGAATTTTCTTAATTGCTCTTGTGATATTATATATTAGTGTATTGTATCCGCGTATCAAATTTTTGGCGCCGTTGCCAGGGATTTGAGTTAACGAATCTATCGTTTTGTGTTTGTTAATAAGATTTGAAGATCCTTTCGTCCCCGAAAGTTTCATTTTTGCTAAAAATTTTCAAAAATCCAAAAAAATCATAAAATCTAAAAAGTAAAAAAATATATATTTTTCTTTTCTTTCTAGTATAGCTATCATATAAAAAAACACATAAAAAAATCAAAAATATAAAAAATTGTCCTTTTAAAAAAAATTAAATAAATAAAGTTGGTAAAAGAACACCAACATATAATACCTTTCATTGAGGTATTATCATAAATAAGTTCCGGTAAACTTGTTGGTTCCCAAATCGAACTAAAGATTTAACACTTGCCATTTGTGTCTCTACGAAGTACGGCTCACCTTGAAAAGCAATTTTTGAGAGCTACCGTGAAGTAGTTGATTATTTGGTTTAAGTCTCTTCCGTGTAATCGTTAAAATTTGTTGTTAATAAATATTCAAAAATCCAAAAAAAAATTAGTGTAGAATTTTACTTTCAATTTTTAAATTTTTCTTGATTTTCTTTAGTGCATGCGCACTCGATCTCAAGCTCGTAATCGAAATCGTCGACAACAACAATTAACAACGGTTATTGTTGAGGAACCCGAGTTTCCAATGGCCGACAATCGTACCATGGCTCAAATGCTACAACTCCCCATCGAGGGTATGAAGATTCAATAGTTGTCTTCCACCGTTAAATCGAAACATTTTGTGCTTAAACACCTTAGAGTTAATCTGTGCAAATTAATACGTTCACGGGTAGACAAGACCCTCAGAATCACCTTCGATTTTTCAACAAAGTCACTTCAACGTTTAGACATCCCGAAGTTCCGAACACTTCGATTAAGCTTTTGCTTTTTTCCTTCTCATCTAGACTGGAAGGCCCGAGATTGCTAGATAAGTCAACCCCTTGATCAATTCTCACATGGGATGACCTTGTTTTAAAGTTCATAAATCAATTCTTCCCACCTTCGAAAACAACTTACCTTCGGAATGAAATCACTACTTTTTACCAAAAACCAAACGAAACCTTCAAATGAAGCAGGGAACGTTTTTAAAGGACTTCTTCGTCATGTCCTCATCATGGTTTAACTGAAATTACATCAACTTGATACGTTTTACAATTCCTTGAATACCAATGATCAAGATGCCTTAGATTCCGCCGCAGGTGGCAATTTTCTCGATAAGATGTCTCGTGATGGTTTAGCCATAATCGAAAGTAAATCAAAAGTGCGTTACTCAAGAAGTCGTCCAAATGATTCAAGAGCAATTACGAATGCTCCGTCTTCTACTTCTTCACCTTCTAATAATTCTTTCGAGGTTCAACAAATGGCTGCCTTACTTGAAGACAAAATGAATATTCGAATGAGCCGTTTAGAGAAAGCGATTAGTGAAAAGAATGCACAACTCTGCTACCCATCAAAGCAGTCGAGAGAATATTAGTCACTGTGGTTCAAACCAATAGATTTCAACAATTGTCCGTTAACTAGGAACGATTTTCCAGTTTTTCAAGATAATATTCATCAATTCCAACAAACCGCCGCCGTTGGCAATTTTGTTCAAAGGAATCCTCCTAATTTGGCAAACCAAATGAGACCACCGGGTTTCAATCAACCAAATGTTCAAAGCAACCAAGGAAACCAAAGCCGATATCAAGGAAACAATTTCAATTCAAATCAAAACCGTGGAAACAATTTTAGTCAAAACCATCAAAACAATCAAGGTCAAGTTTTTCAACCACCAACCAATCAACCACCGGTTTACCAAGTTCCAACATATCAAGCTCCTACGCCTCAAATTCAAGGTGTTTCGAAAACAGATTTTGAGAACTACGTCAAGGCAAACGATGCGGTGTTGAAGAATGTTCAAAATCAAGGTCAAAATTTGCAAAATCAAATGGCTAATGTTACGAGTTTGTTGACAAGTCTTTGTGATAATTTCAAAAATTCCGCCTCTACTTCAAATTCGGGTACTCTTCCAAGTCAAACCGTAACTAACCCTCGTCAGCAAATTAATGCTATCACCACAAGGAGCGGTAAGACTTTGGAGGAACCTTCGACTCCTCTTGTTCCTACTCCCGATGTTTCAAATCCTCAAAAAGAACCCGAACAAAACCCTGAGACGTCAACGGAAAATGCTCTTGTCGAAATGCCAAAGTTCAACAAATGGTTAAGCTCGTTGCTAAGGAACAAAGAGAAGCTTGAGGAGATTTCCATAAGACGTAAATGGCTTAATGTCGGCTATCACATAACAAAGTTTCCCTGGAAAAAAAGAAGCTCGAAGATCAGGGAAAATTTCTTATCCTATGTGCTTTACAAGAGCTCAATAGAACTAGTGCTTTAGCTGATTCCGAAGCTAGCATTAACCTTTTACCTCATTCTATTTACAAGAAACTTGGACTTGAAGCTTTGACTCCTACTCGTATGACACTCGAGCTTGCCAATCGTTCCATTACTCACCCAATGGGCATAGCCGAGGATGTTGTAGTTAGAGTTGATGGTTTCACTTTTCTTGCTGATTTTGTGGTGGTTAATTTTAACCGACCCGAGAGTGCCTATTTTCTTAAGGAATACCTTTCCTCGCACTGCAAAAACTCTCATTGATTTGTATGAAGAAACATTGACTTTAAGAGTAGGAAAGGAAGAACTTGTTTATTATGCCGATAAATCTAAGAAAAACAAGGAAAAGAATTTTGTTCATGCCATTTCTATCATTGATTTTTCAAAAGACGATCCATTTAGTTGGCAGTCCAACGATTACTCTCCGCCTAGTTCTTCTCCGATGAAGACTAGTGATAATTTTGAAAAGTTCACCGATGAACTTACTCCTCTTGATTCGTTACCACCAGGTAAGATGACTCCCTTTTAAGCGGACTTCCAGAAGTAAATTTCCTAATTTAGTCAAATCCTCTTTTTGAATTCGAGTGAGAATTTCAAATCTAGCACCGGTTAATCCTCTCTTGAAGAAAACGATAAGGATGTCGAGATAAAGTCTTCTTCTTCTTCACACTTACTTCACCGGAAGAAGTAGAATTTGAAGCTTATCTTGAAAGAGATTCGATTCCACCGAGAATTAATCTTACCCTCCCTCCTGCCCTTAAAGTTTCAAGTAGCAATCCTACTTCCCCTACTCTCACCGGAGAGAAGGTTTGTTCATGGAAGACGCCGATGTTTTTCTCTTTGGTCTGATTTGTGTGGAACATGATGACTCGAATTATGATAAGGAAAAAGATAATTTGTCTCTTGGCAACTTACTTACATAAAAAACCAAAACTTCTTTCTCGTCCTCAAGAAGTTGAAGAAATCAAAGAAAAAGAAGATGAAGTTTCAAGTGATGTTCCAATCCATACTATTGTCATGCCAATTAGAATCACTTTTGATAATCCGATTGATTTTAATGATCATTTTTCCAAACCAAAGGATTTTAAAAAGGACTTAACCATTTTATTTGATTCCTCCGAATCAAGTATTTTACCATCTCCTTTGTTAGCTTCCGACTCGCCTTTCACTGCGGAGTTGTCGGCTAGTGTTACCTTGAATTCTCTCAGAAATGAGGACAAAGTATTCAAACCAGGTATACTAGTTTATCATGCCATTCATGATAAAAATCTTGTTACATTGGAGGAGAATTTAAAAGAGAACATTTCCTCCGGGACTCTTTTAGTTTTCAAAGAACCGTCATTTCTTCTGCCTCCGCCAAAACCACCAGATGAATGTTTGAATTTTGAGCCCATTTTGGTTATAAAGAATGTTGTGCTTAATGGAGATTTCTACCAAAGCAAGAAGACGTTACCTCTAAATATTGAAGATGTCAATTCCTTCACATTTATCATTTGGACATTTCTTCCACATTTCACTTACACCGAGGAATCACCTTTGATTTTCTCCTTTAGGAGTGAGAATTTTGTTTTTGACCCCGGCATCATCACATTTCATAATCCGGTGGTATGTTCAATGACAGTTTTCCATTTGCTCTCCCTAAGGACGAATTAATTCAGGGATCGAGTCGAGCTTGCGACTCGGTGACCAAAAACAAGCCGCTTCGTGGGAGTTCACCCCATGCTTATCCTTTCTATTTTCTTTCTATTTTCTATCTAATGTGTTGTGATGTGTGAAGAGGCTATCCTCTTCCGATTTCTCGTTGTTTGTTGTTTGTTGCTTGTTGTGATTTTTGTAGGATCAACCCAACAATTTCTGAAGCCTCTCGTGTCCGGTGATTGTCTCCCGTTTCACTCGAGCTTCTCATCCTTTGTGTGAAATTAGTTTGGGGAAATCCAATATCCTTTCATCTTATCGATTCACGTTTATCTTTGCATAATTCATAAACGGCTTAGATTTACGTAGAGACCGCCTGTAAACCATTGAGACAATGTTTCGTTTTAGTTGTGGAGGGAATCTATCGATTTGAGTTACCTGCTTATTGTTTTGTCTCACATACCCGTTTCCCACATATATTTTTAATGTTTTTTAGGTCTTATTTATCATATATATGAAAAAAAATAAGAAAAATAAAAAGAATAATGTAAGACACGAATGTAGTTTTCCGTCTGTAAGAATAAGAAGTAATTTGTTGACCTATCGGAAGAATAGAGTTCTAGCTTTATCCCTTAACAATTAATGATGATAGTTTGTGCTAGTCTCATGTAGACTTTAAACATGCTAGACTTGAATCATTAGTAAATGAAGGCTTGTGCTAATCTCAAGTAGATTTTAAATATGCCGAGTTGGATTTTATATAGGCTAAGTATTCGCGAGTCACTTTCTTAGAAATTTTAAATTGCGAAGAACGAGAAATGATAGTGTTATTTATAAGTCATGACATTAAACGTAGAATAGTTGGTTCTCTTTCAAAGCTCATATGTATTAATTGTGGCTTTTTCTCCCATTAGCTTGTGTTGGGATTCTTGATTTGATGAGACAAAATAAATAAAAGAATGAAACAAAAGGACTAAATCTGGCAACTATGTAATTCTACAAAGATGGAAGCTTATAAGATTAATGAAATTGGTAAAGATTTACAAGATAAAGACTAAGAAAGTATTTAATGTGATTTAATGTGATTTAATATGATTTAAATAGTTTCCTTATCTATTGATTTACTTCCTTTGTAAGCCATGATCTCTCCCTATATAAAGAGATCATAGGCGTGTAGTTTTAGACATCCATAGAAACATCGACTGATGAGAGTCGAATAGTAAAGGTGTGTGTGTACACCGGAGTTAGTTATCTAGTTAGTTAGTTAGTTAGTACACCATAATTAGTTGGTGTAGCCCCAAGTTATAGTTGGGGTAATAGGAGAACGTTCAATGAAGAAAACCTTGTTTGATAATATTGCTTTCTTATTATTCCGCTGTGCATTCAATATTATCTGTAAAACTAATCCTAGTTGAGCTTAAATCGATCTTATCAATTGGTATCAGAGCCTCGTGGCTCTCGATCTAGGATACAAGGTTCTGATTCGAAGAAAAGGAGGGTTTCGGTATTCTGATTGATGTCGTCTTGTATGATGGATGAGGAGCAGCAGCAGGTATGTTCTTATGGTATTCATTCAAAAGAAGAGTGGAACGATTACAAATAACAGAGTCGATTGATGAGAGTCGAATAGTAAAAGGTGTGTGTGTGTACACCATAGTTAGATAGTTAGTTGGTGTAGCTCCAAGATTGTGTTTGGGGAAAGAGGAAATGTTTGAATGAAAAACCTTGTTCAATAACAATTGTCTTCATTATATTCCGCTGTATAATTTTTTATCATTGTTATTGTTTATCCTAGATATTAGATCTAAACAATTTGAGTCTTAATAACGATCTAAGAGGTCTTAACAGACTCCTCAATTGGTATCAGCGCCTGGTGGCTCGTGATATCTAGGATCTACAAGGTTTTTGGTATCGTGTTCTTGATGAAAAGAATGATCGAATTTTCTAGTTTTAGGCGATTGGCTAATTTGGTAAAGATTAGGGTTTTTGGAAACCCTAATTAAATAAAAACAGGATTGGTGATCTATAATGTTCCTACTAGCTTTGGTGAGTTAATCTTTGGATTGATGATGAACCCTAGTATGAATGAATGATGAAGGAAACAAGAGCACAAAAAGATAAAAGATTTAGGGTTTACAAAACTCTAATGGTTGAGTTTCTTGTCGTCGTGATAATGGAGCAGCAGGTCTTTATGTTTTGACGAGCAAGGTTACAAGAGAAGCTCTATTGGTGGTACATTAAGATCGATAGAAGTAATTGATTTAACAAATGTTGCTCGATGTTGACTTAATACTGTCAATAAAATGTTTTTACTGCTCGTTTTTGTTAATACTATTGGCTTCATGGATGTTTGTACTGCTAAGGTAATTTACTACTGCTCGCCTTGAATTCAGTACTGCTTAAAATAGAAGCAGTTTGTTACTACTGTTGTGCTAGCTTTGGGTTTATAAAAAGTTAATACTGCCAGTTTCATCTGATATCGTACAATGAAGAGAGTTAGTACTACTAGTTACACTCGATATCAGATGACACACATGGTTTGGATCTCAGACAGAAGTGAAATTATTTCAGTTTATTCTTATTGATTTTATGGCTCATTTTGGGATTTATTGAAGATGTGATTACGAAGACGATTGATTATCACTTATTTGATGTTGTAGTTGAGTTTCACAGATGCGTGTTCTTATCATACCTTTTAGCAGGAGGTAACTTGTTCGTGCTTATAAACGATGTGACGAAGACTTGACGAATCTAGCAAAGGTGTGTGATTTTTCTTATGGTGCTCAATGCTCACATTTGCTATCACTTAGTATGTGTCTCATAGAAGATGAGGATTTTGTCAAGAGGTTGCGGTCTACTTATACTTTTTGGTCTCAGTATGAGTTTGGAGTCACGTGGATAGTACAAGATATAAGACACAAGTTTGGGATATTCTACTTCTTCATCAAATTCGTTATACTCAGTTTTCTTCATCAGTGATCATTACATAGAGCCTACAGAGTTCGAGATTCAAGAGATGGTAAACATATTGGTTTTAGGGGAAGCTTATTGTTAAAATGTTTAACCATCTACATGCACCACTTGAGGGGAAGGTCATTACTACTAAGCTAGTCATTGTTAATACTGCTAGTTTACACTTTCTACTGCTTGAGTTCATTATTTGTGTTGAACTCAATGAGGGTAATTTGATCAGTGGATAAGCTTTGGGATTAAAAGTCTTGTATATAATGTGTGGATTGTGAAGAATCAAATTTTGGCTACAATCCCCTATTGAATGAAGACAAAAAGGGGAAGATGATTATATGAAGAGCAACTTATAGATCCTGTGGTGGTGGCATGACATGGAGAGTTTAACTTAAGGGGAAGATCTTAAGTTAAGGGGAAGCAGTTAGCAGTTTACAAGGAAGTTTTTTGTTTCATTCAAGGGAGATGATTACATCTCAACTTTAGGGGAAGCTTTGGCTTTATGATGAAGTTCGTACACGACTTTGTTTGTTTTGTCATCATCAAATAGGGGAAGATTGTTGGGATTCTAGATTTGATGAGACAAAATAAATAAAAGAATGAAACATAATGACTAAATCTAGCAATCAGAATTCTACAAGCTGGTGGAGAATTATGAAGATTTGGTCAAAGTTTACAAGATTAAGATTAGGAAGTATTAATATAGTTTTTAAATAGTTTCCTTATCATATTAGGAAAGTATTTAATTAGTTTAAATAGTTTCCTTATCATATTAGGAAAGTATTTAATTAGTTTAAATAGTTTCCTTATCATATTAATTTACTTTTCCTTTGTAAGTTATGATCTCTCTATATAAAGAAATCATAGACACATAGTTTTAGCATCCAGAAAAAGTGTGTGTGTACACTAGATCAATGTAGACGTCTAAGTTGTTGTATGTAGCCTCAAGGATCTTTGATTCTTGTTACAGGTGGTAACAGTTCTATACTGATCCTATAGAATTGAGGCTTGGTGGAAACGTATGAATGAAAAACCTTGTTCAATAACAATTGTCTTTATTATATTCCACTGTATAATTGTTATCATTGTTATTGTTTATCCTAGATATAAGATCTAAACAATCTGAGCTTAAACGATCTTTAGGTTTTCACAGAAAGATTAATTAGTATCAGAGCCTCGTGGCTCGATATCTAGGATCACAAGGTTTGTTTTTGAAGTCGATTTTATGAAGAACTAAAGTCACAAAATTCTATTTTTGGTTTCTTGTGTGATTCGGTGACTATTAGGGTTTTTCAGTTAAACCCTAATTCTGTAAAATAAGGTACCATACGTGGCTGTTGTTGATTGGTTCGTGACTGATCAAATCATGGCTTGAAAGGTTACAACTATTTTTATTGCTTACTACTGCTCGAATTTGTGACAGATTAGCAACAGATCAGTGACATTTAAAGCGTCACAAAAAGCCATGGGAGGAAGGAGAAAACGAATTAGTGACAGAAAAAGTGTCGCTAAAAAGTGTCGTCTGGATACTTGAAACAACAGGTTTTACAAGGGTTAATGGTTTCTTGTGTTCGGCTAAGGACTCACAACCACAGGTTTTATGGGTAACAATCGCTAAGAAGGTAGCAAGCAGGTGATCGACAGGATCTGATGGTACAAGATAAATAATTAGGGTTTCTGAAAACCCTAATTCAAAGCCAGGTCTAAAGATGATGAATGTGTTAGTAGGTATAGACACAAGGTGTCTTGGCGATCATGGTTAATGACAACAGGTTGCTGATTTAGACATCATAAAGCAGCAGGTATTTAATGGTTTCTGAAGTTTTGGTTTTATAGCTGTTAGTACTAGTAACAGAATGATTGAATAAGAAGAATAGTGTTGCTATACACGTTAGTACTGTCCGTGTGAATTAGTACTGTTTGTTTTAAAGTTGTTTGTGCTTGGATCTGCTGGTGTATCTTTTCTGTTGCTGCTTCATGGAACGAAGACTTGTTGATGTTGTGAAGATAATAAGGAAAGTGTATTTGGTTCCTTATGCGTGTGGACTCACATAGATAGAAGGTTTTAGAGGCACTGAATCTTCTGATCAGCAGAATGCACTGGTATGATTGGTTATGTTTGGAAAGAAGACAGGTTATTGGCAATATATGATGGGATTGGTATTAAAACATGAATGATGCTGATGCGTGAATTTTGGAATGGGGTATCTTTTAATATGAAATCCCTGATTTTTAGGTAGTGGTTTTTGGTTCCCATATTTGTTTCCTATATTGTTGGATGTGGTATACAACAAGTTTTATATTTATGAACTTTTTAATGCTGCTGTGCTGATAAGGAAACATATTAGAGCTGCCAATGGAATGATATACACAAGCTGGCAGGTTTTGGTTTGTTAGTACTGCTCGGGTTGTTTTGGGTAGTTACTATTGCTAGCTTTATGGATTAGAGCTGTTATTACTTTATTCTCTATGTTGATGCTGGCAAGGTAATTTAATATTGCCCATAGATTTTAATGTTGCTATAACGAGAGTTAGTACTGCTATATTTAAATGTTTGATCTGCTAAGGTCGAGTACTAGTTCTTATGTTAATGCTGCCCGTTATCTTTAGTGCTGCTCGAACCAAACTTAATATTGTTAGTTATTAAAGTTAATACTGCCAAGTATATTGCCAACAATGATAAAAGAAGCTTGGAGATTCGTGTTTGGTTGTGTATGATTCGTTGTATGGCTACTTGATGCTATTTATAGCTTTGAATTCCAGGAAGTAACAAAATTGTTTTCTTACTGATTGTTATCGGATAGAAAAGGGATTTTGTTACAACTGCTAGGTTCAAGCAGTTTGTACTGCTAGCATTGTACGATATCTGATAACACACATGGTTTGGATCTCGGATGCTTCGTTTAAGGGGAAGCTAACAGATTGTTTTTGGTTTAAATGTTCTTAAAAGTTTAAAGGCTCGTATTCATTGGATTAATTGGTTACGAAGAAGGTTGTTTATTACTTATTTGAAGTT